>JAADVE010000017.1:0-52292 GCA_023334595.1 Pythium utonaiense | reverse complement strand
GCCACCCACGAACGCATTGAACAACATCAACTCCGCGTGCGCGATCGACGCGCGCGTCATCAGCACCATGCACTTGTTCAAGTCGTTGTTCGTCGCCTGGAGCTCCTTCGCCAGGCGGATCACGATGCGAGCCGCGCGCACCTCCAACGCCTCGCGGACCACGTCAAAGTTCAGGAAGTCCGTCGCGCTCTCCGCCTTGCAGCGAAGGTGCGGATCCGCCAAAGCCTTGGCACGGCTCAGGAAACCCGTCAGCGACTCGCCAGCGGCGCCTTCGTCCTTGAATGGCGACGCCACGAGCACCTTGACCAGGTAGCGCGAGTGCTGCTGGACGAGCACATCGAGCGTGCCCTCGAACGTGCAAGCACCAACGATCTCAGCGTGGATGTGGCCGATACCGCTCGAGTTGGAGAAGCCATGACCACCGCACATGCGTCGAGTGGCCTCAATACCGTTGCTGACCTGCTCAGCAGTCCAGGCCTTCAGACCGGACGACACCGCGTGCAGCTCCGCAAGCTTTAGGCCGAACGACGCGCCACCACTCTTGACGACTTCCAGGGCCGCGTCGTGGACGTTGACCATCATTTGTCCCGCGAAGTAGCCGGCAAAGGAAATGGCAACGTTCGTGAAGAGACCAAGTTGCTGGTTCTGGTAGTCCAACACCTGGAACTCGGCCTTGCCGTCCGGCGTGCGGCCCTGGATACGAGCGGCACTGAAGCGAGTCGCGATTGTCGTGGCCATACCGAGGCACTTGCTCATGTGCACGAGCAGGTACGCACGAACCTGCACCATGGTCAGGTACACGAGCTTGTCGCTCTTTGGCTTGACGTACGTGCCGTCTGGAAGCACCTTGGCGTATTTCATCATCATTTGGTCACGCGGGATGCGAATGTTGTGGAACGCACAGTAGCCGTTGTCCACCGAGTTGAAGCCGACCTTCGGGCCGATGTCGCCGACCTCAATGCCAGGCAGAGGCTGGTGATCCTCGAGCGAACGGATCTGGACAAGGAACGCCTGGACGCCCACGTCCTTTCCGTCGAGGAAGAGACGGGCGTGTACGATCGCGTGGGTGCCAGTCTTGGCAAGACCGCCCGGCCACCACTTGCGGCTCGTGAGCGTCGGTGAGTTGATGATGAACTCCTGGGTGGCCTTGTCGTAGTGGGCAGTGGTCTCGATACCCTGGACGTTCGAGCCGTGGCCCAGCTCCGTCTGCGCGTAGGCGCCCGTGATCTGGAAGTTGTAGGCCAGCGGCAGCCACTTCTTCTGCTGCTCGTCGTCGGCCTGGTTCTCCAGCGTCGGGATGAACATGGAGCGGTGCACATCGATCGGCAGCGGCTCGCCCAGCGCCAGGTACACCAACTGCGCGTCGTCCTTGTCCGTGATGTTGTGCTCCTTGAGGAACTGGATGAAGTGGTACGCCTTCTTCACGCCGTAGTTGTAGCGCTCCGTGTGGTTGCGGAACATCATGCCGCGGTCCGAGAGCACCGGGTGGCTCTCCACGAGCTTCACGAGCTGCTTGCGACGCGCGTTCTTCTTGGCGCCGCCGTTGAGCAGCGGCGCCAGCAGCGCCGGGTCGACGTCACCATTCGCGCGCTCCTTCTTCACCAGCAGCGGTGCCAGGTCCTTGAGCTCGATGTTTGCCATTGCGACACAGAGGGAGAGTAGTTCCGTGGTGTTCTTTCTCGCCCGATTCGGAAATGAGCTCTTCGATCGGAGAGCTCTGAGGAGGGTTAGACCTTTACACGCTATCGCCTTTTTTGCGTCAAACCGAAACACCGGACGACTCCGACACAACCGCTTCTTCAAGTCCATCCAACATAAGTACATTGTCCGACAAACACGCCGTACTGAGATGTTGTCTACTGATTTAGTGTGATTGAAGGAATGATATACTGATTTAGAGGGTTAGTACGCAAGCATAGAAATGCTGAGCTGTTGACAGGGAACAGCCAGGCTTACGGCATGGTTGACTCAACACTCTTTATCAGCCAATCAGCTGCCGAGGCGTCTATCCTCAGGTTGAAGTTGACACCTGACTCAGCAGGTCCTGAGACTTGTGACGGGAGCCGGCTCGTTCACCGCGAGGTCGATGAGGTTCCTGCACTGCAAATGCGTGCGTGCGTGCGTATCCATGTCTCCTCGACTGCTGCGCGTGTCCGCGTTGCGAGAAAGAGTTGATGCAGCATGATGACGCACGGGGGACGCACTACGGTACGTGTCGGTCCTGTGTCGGCGATGGCAATGCAACCTCCTCGAGGAACGAGTTCCAGTCCTCAACGGCCGAAGCGTCCTCGTAGATCCTGCTGTGCTGAGCCAGGATACGCTCGTGGAGATGTTGGCGATAAACGTTGTCTTGGGCGATGCGCACGGCTGTCGTGATGTACGCGTCCACGGAGGTCACGATGGTCTCCGTTAGGTCCATGTATCGTAGGAAGCCGGCGGCGAGCTGCGGTACACTCTGCGCGGATGGCAGTGTCACCACAGGCCTGAAAGTGCATACGTGAATGTGTTAGTTGGGCTGATTCTGGTAAAGCACTTTGCAGGAGAGTATGAGCTACGCACGTTCCAACAGCGAGCGCGTCAAGTGTGGTGACGCCACCTCCAAACGGAAACGGATCGAGCACAACGTCGGCTATGGACAGCAGACCCATGAAAACACGATACGGCAGCGTCGATAAAAAGAGAACACGTCGGTGGTCCTGAGAACAGAGTGATTAGCATCCAAAGACAGAATAGAAGCATCAGAAAGCGTACGGTACCTTCCCCAATGTCCTCCTGAATCGTCGACTCAGCTTCTCTTTCCACACTCGTTGTGCGGGTGACGCTAGCAGAACGATCGTCGCTTTTGGATCCTGGGAGAGGATGCCTTGGAGTACGAGGTCGAACTCTGTGTGAAGCTTCATCAGCGTTTGCGGGCAGACGTACAGCCTTGATGTGGGGGAAAAGTGGAGGGTAGCACGATCGAAAGGGGTCGCAGGTAGCACGAACTTCTTGGTGAAGAAGGTGCTCAGCCCACGAAAGAGCACGACTTGTTCCGAGAAAGAGGTGCCGTGGTACTCGCCAGGCCACGCACTCGAGTCTGGGTTGAAGCTGTTGGTGCCAACGTTCACTCGCTCGTCGAAAAAGTCAGAGATAAAGTACTCAGACGAGATGAAGTAGTCGATACTCGGGTTTCCTGTTGGGATTGGATGGCCCCAGAACACACACTGCACTGGCGCAAGGCGGTGGTGAGAAAGATACAACGTCCACGCATCCATGCCCAGCTCAGGGTACACGACGATATCGAGTGCTTCGTGCTTGAGCAAGGCAAGCGCGTCGTCTTGGCTCACAGGAAGCTCCACGTAGCTATCAGCAGCCTTGTGAAACTCCTTTGTCCACTCATCGGACTGCTTGAGGAAGTGCACACTGCGATAGATAAGCACGTGGAACTTGGAGCGATCTAGGTGCTCAATGATCCCGAGGAGTAGCTTGCCGACTGAGTGCTTCCGAAACCACGTCGAGATGAAGGCGATCCTACGTCGCCGTGGGCCTTTCTCTGGCTGTGGAAGCAACGAGTTCAGCTGTTCATAGTGTGAGTTAAGACTTGGAAAGAGCTTTGCACGCAGTGCGAAGATGGCTCGCTGCAAGGGGAGTACGTCGTGACCTTGGTACCCGACAAACATTGTTGGTGGCGTGATCGTATACCGCAAGTCCATCGCTTCAGTCGGGTGAGCAAAGTAGTCGACATAGTTCAGCGCACCAGACACAGACGTGAGCACACGCTCGTGGTTCTTCCGCATAGTGAGCAAGCTGTTGATGTTGATGTGGAGCTGGTCAATGAACAAGTGCATATCGTCCGTCGAGTCAAAGACAGTCGGAATGGCCAGTGCGTGACGGAACTGAAATCAAGTTGTTAGCGAGAAGCAGATGAAGCAATGAACGCAATAAGTACTGACGCATACGCACCTCAAGCGACAGCGACCAGTCTTCACACAGTCGAGCCGCGTGCTGGAGGAAGCGCTTTGACTGCTGGAAGGCACCGATCTCGTCGAGGAAGACCCCCATTATGTTTGCCGTGTGGAAAAGCTCCTCAATGAAGGTGCTGTGAAACGAATGCATCTTGCGATGGATAGCCGTGCTCGTATCTGTAGCCCGTCGCTCATCCACGTCACTATCGCGATGGAGACGACGGCGGCAACACGAAGACTGTCGCTTGGTCAGCTCGATCCGCATGACGTCATCGGGATTGATCGTAAGCTCCAAACAATTTTCGTCGCCTGTCGTGAGTTTGAAGGCCGACAGCCGCTGGAAGTTTTGATATGCCACGTCAAGCCCCGTGCCGCTCACGTTAAACAAAGCTCTTCTCTCTTGGTTTGAACACGCACTTGATCCGAATAAACCGCTTGCAACATCTCCTTCTAGAAACTGGGCGAACGCTGACAGACACTGTGACCACGCGTCTTCACGGGCTCGAGTAAGCTGATAAGCGTGGAAGTAATAGCCCGCGCCAAGCAACTTTGTGGCCGCGACTTGAATCACGTCGTCCTGCAGGCTCAGAGCATTGATTTTGGCCACAGCTACAGCAGCAATGGCGGCGTGAAAGGACACGTCACTGGTAAACTCCCACTTGCCCCCGAAGACTAGCGCTGACTGGTAGAAGAAAGCATGGAGCGCAGCGGCATAGTGCACGTTAGACACTCGCCATACCTGTGGGGTATCTCTTGATCGAGAGCGTATCCAATCGAGGATGACGTCGACTTCGCTGAACTCCACAGGCAGAATACTCAGGAATGTTTCGTACGCGACCATCGGCGCGTTGATCATCGCAAGGTACTGAATTCTTCGAGACGCTTGCTCCCATATCGATAGTGTCGATCCCAGTCGCACGGTGGCTGACGCGTTGTGCTCTAGCACGGAACGTAAGCGTTCACCTTCTGTGCGCGTCACGGCGACAGCGACCACGTCGCCCAGCAGCTCGTATTCGAGCGAGCCAAGCAGTAGTGGTGAGTCGTCCGTGTTCACGACGATCATCCCACGAGCTCCAGCGTTCGCAACGTTTACAAGCTTTACACGACACGAGTCAGTATCATCGAACCGCAGCAATCACGCATGATTCTGCTCTCACTTTGTGTTGGAATCCACAGCTTCCTCGTTGGACTACGACCACCACGCCATCATAGAAACCGCGAGGAGATTCTTTGCATGCGAGCGTGTTTCCATGAGAAGCGGCTTCCGCGAGACGGATACGCAAATGCTGAGGCTCTGCTGGCAGGAAGGCACCGAATGCAGCGGCTTCACACGCGAAAGCTTGCTCCGTCGATCCATAGGATACACTGCAGTCGCCAGAGTATAGCATTGCTGGCGTGCTGGCCACTGCACTAGCTGCCCAGCACGCTATCGCAGCGGCTAGGAGCAGCAACGTACGTGCCATCGCAAGTCGCTTCTTAGCAGGATCGCGTCCACCGGCAAATGAGCTCTTCGTCTTAGGCGGATCTTCTGGATGAAAGGCCACACGAATACTAAATCAGTACGTACGGTGTACCCGGGGTACAGTACCCTCCCCCCTCCTTCCTTCAAGGTTACGGTTTGGTATACGCGTATACTTGTGGTGGTGATGAAATGGGTACAAAACCGAACTGGTAAAAATACTGTAGCCACTTGAGCAGCTCCCGTTCTGGGCGTCTTGTATTTTTGTCGTGTGAGCTTGCTGCTATCCGCATCGACTCTACGACAGCGTCGCTGTGAGAACGCACAGGCATCAGGTGCGGGTGTTGTGTTGTGCGAGTTTGCGTCGCGTAGCTGCTGCTCGTGAGCGGCTCCAGTCCCACGAGCTTCTGCCACGATGGACGCACGAGACGAGGAGGATCTGACGATCCAGATCCCGCCGCAGGACGGCTCGCAGACGGAGCGGACACGCGGCACGTATGGAGGACGGCAGCGCTGGATATCAGGAGCAGCAAATGGAGGGAATGCTTCCAATGGTGGTGGGAATGCGCCAGACTCCAAGGCCTCAGCATTGGGTTCCATGGTGTCGCCACGGGGACGAGCTGGCCCCAAGTCCGTGAAGGTTACTGCACCGTCTGTGACGTCCTTCTTGTCGTCGATGGGTATTCTTGTGGGTGAGGAAACCCACATCGTCGATAAGGAAGTGAACGAAGTGGCTATCCTACGACGTGTACGTTGATGGAACTGCCTCTAGGGAGTATCTCAGTGGCGTCTAGCTAATCGCTTGAGATACACAGGAATACGATACGATCAAGAATGCGAACACAAAGAAAGAGACGGAGATCCGCAAGCTGGAGGAGGAAATTGAAACGCTCACGACGACACTCCACAGCCGTATGAGCGATGGTACACAGCTTAAGAACCAAGCTTCCAGTATTGAAAACAAGTCGGCGGTACGCCAAATTGGGGTGTTGTGTTGGGCTAGATTCGCAGACAGCAACTTACAGGGCTTGCGTTTGTTTGCTGATGATAGATGTACGAGTCCAAGTTAGATGAAGAGCTTTCGGACCGCGGCGTGTACACGCATATGATCCAGCGTTTGACGAGCGAGGCACTGGCATCAAAGAAAGCAACTCTAGAGCGTGAGAAGCAGCTCCAAGCACTACAACACGAGCTGGCCAGCAACATGTCCGCTCTGTTAGCTGCTCGACAAGAGAAGACCGTCGCTGAGAACTCATACAAGAAGCTGTATCAAGAGTGGTGGGAGAAGAAGCAAGAAAACATCCACGCGCTGGATGACATGCAGCAGGCGGTGCAACAGATGAAGCTCAAGTTCGACATCTTGGAGCAGCGAGAAGTTTCCCGTAAGAAGCACGTGCAGGAAGCAATCGGCGAGATGAAGATGAAGGAATCCAGGCGTCTACGTCACGAATCCTGTGCTCAGATGAACCACTTCTCAGAGATCCAAGAAGAAATGTCGGAGACGGACCTCAAGCTCATGGCTGTGGAGACCGAGTTCAAGAAGATCATTGAAGCGGCCGGAACAAATGACGTGGACAAGATCATCTCCAAATTTGTGGGGCGCGACGAGACACTGCGAGCGTTGAAAGAGGAGCATGCTGTTGCTGATGCACGCATGCGAAAGCTGCGTGACAAGCACAAGCAGCTCAACGAGCAGCTCGGTCAACTGCGTGGGTCTGCCATCAACACGCGAACAATTTACCAGGAGATGGACCAGACGTCGGAGCGTCTCAAGGATATTGAGAAGGATGCTGCTACACTGTCGGAGAGATTCAATCGCTCGAATGTCATGATGGACGCCTTCCGCGCGTGCATGCTCAAGTGTCTGACCAAGCTGAGTACCGTCCACGGCTCTCTGGACTACGATGACCATCATGAGCTCAGCCGTGCCATGGAGACTCCAACTTCTGAGCTTCTGCACATGGTTGAGCAGAAGCTGAACCGTGTGCTCGACGTGATCAATCGCGAGAAAGCCGAGCGTGAGCTCCACCGCACGGAGGCCTCGTCTGGAGCTGGTGCAGGAGCCCCAGGTGTACCAGGAGCCACCGATCCAAACGATAAGCATGTCCACGGCGGCATTCGCGCGCCAGCTCCTTCTGAAAGCGAAGAGCACTTTATTCTACGCATGTCCGCACCTAACATGTCTACGTCAAACGTACGTGTGCGGCCGAAGTCCCGTGCAAACGAAGGCGGGCGAGCACCAGCGATGTCGGTGGTGCTACAGGAATCTGCCAAGCAGAACATTACACGACGACCCCAGCTCACAAACAGTGGCGCAAACGGCGGCGGCGATGGCACAGGTAGCGGCGCTGCAGGCAATGACGACGCTGCGCCGCAGGACCACGTGGGCGACGATGACGTCGTGATCGACCGGACGATGCGCAAGAAGCTCGTGGGACTCGTGGTGAACCGCGGCAAGCGAGGCAAGCGCGCGGGCATGCAAACCCCGCAGTCGCATTAGCTTAGCCATGCCGTGTTCAATAGTACGTAGATCCTCCTAGCAACCCAGTCGCTCTTCGCAGTTCGCGCAGCCAGCTCGTTGGCAACATTTTCTACCGTTGCCGTGGTGGCCTTTCGCAGCGTTTGGCTCGCCAATGGGGATCGCTGATTGGCTATGTTTTGAGCTAGCTCGATCGATGATTGGATAAAATTACATCAACAGCCAGTGGGTTTTTGGGTGGTGACTGGCTTTCTCAACTTCACATTCGGTTACCGCATCCCAAGAGCTCATTTTCGTGACGGGCAGCCACGCGATCGCGCGAGACGGCGTGGAAGTATCCGCGTGTGGACGCGCTATTAGGCGCCCTCAGCTTCATCTATCGCGTGCATCGTGATCTACACACCGAGACCTTTCCATCCGTGCGACTCTCATGCCGACAGCGGTCGTACAGCCTGAGGAAGACGGCTGTCAGTGCGGCCACAGCCACGGCCATTCGCACACGGGCGGTGACGCGGACGACGCGAGCGATGCGCGTGAGCCGCCCACGAGTCTGGCGCAGCAGCTGTGGATGCCATGGCGACTCATTGTGCTGGTGCGTACTGTGTGGCCTCGTCGCTTGGCTATCTCTGACTGGTTTTGTGTGGTGGTGGTCATTGTCATCGTGTGGTAGAATCCCATTCCAACGGCAGTCGTTTACATCGTCTTCAACGTCGTGTTCATGGCCTTGTGGTGCGCGTGGACGCTGGATTCTGTTGCCGGGCGCGTATAGATCTCATCACCTGTGTATTTGCTCTGTGCAGGTTGCTCATCTCGCTCGTCGTGTACGTGCTGACGGTGCCCGGGCTGCTGCTGCTGATCGCGGTCGGTGTCTTCTACGGACTGCGCCTCGTCGCGCTCTATGTGAGCTTTCCCGGCCAGCTTTCGCTCGTTGTGCGAGACGGAGAAGCAAACTTCGCCAAGTTGACCAAGCGCCGCCTCACGATGGCGCTGGATGCGGCCATGGAGCTGGTCCAGGCACTCGGCGACCGCGAGGTCAGCACGCAACCGAATCCGCACAAACGCCAGCGGTTCCTGCAACGCCACGAGAACTTCAAGTTTACAGTCGAGACACTCGTGATGCCGCTGCTCCACGCGCTTGAGCAAGTGGAAGCAGACCGTTTACTCGGTCCCAACGGCTCTAAGCTCTTGGTGGCTTTACAGGATCTGGTCAAATTGCAGACTGTGGAGCTCGCAAAGTACTGTGGAGAGCTCACAAATGCGTCGGCCAAGGAGTTCGAGCTACGGCGTCAGCAGCTCTTTCTCACTCCTGCACCGCCCACGGGTGACGTCCTTCTGACAGCGTCGTCACCACGGCCAGCGGGTACGAGTACCACCCAGCTGTGGGCACCCGGGCGACTCGTGGTTGCGTTCGAGGAGAAAACGCATCGTATCCGTGAGCTTCTGCCTCTCATTGGCCCGTCAGCAGCAGTGGCAAACGCCAAGAAGGACGCTGCATGGATAGCCCGTCAACTGTGTCAGCGCAAGTCGAGCGACGTCGACATCATCACCAACCTCGACCTCATTCGTGCCGACTTGTCTGTTCGATTTGTACGTGGGCTGTCACGCTTGGGCGGGTAGTAGTATTGTTGTGGGTGACTCTGACGCCTGTTTTGTGTGGAACTCAAAGCACGGCGAGCAAGTGTGGATCGCAGGACACGACAACCACATGATTGACGCCATGTTCATCCCTGCTGCTGGGGGATTCTCCGTGGATAAGCCCGTGATGATCCTCTGCAATCCAAATGGTGGACTCTACGAGTTCCACCACTTCCAAATGGACTGGATCAAGTTCTACACGGATCTCCAGTGCCACGTGCTGCTCTTTAACTACCGAGGCTACGGACGCAACAAAGGTGTGCCATCGCCCTGGGCACATAACCTGGATGCGCTTGCCATCGTCGACTATCTCAAGACACGCAAAGGTCTCACCAAGGTCGGCGTTCACGGCGAGTCCATCGGTGGGCTCGTTGCGACGTATCTGGCTCGAAGTAGTGACGCTGTGAGTGTGCTGATCGCCGATCGAACGTTTGCGAATCTGCCTGCGCTGGCTCAGCGCCTTGTGACATCGTGGGCAGGACGCGCAGTCACGTGGCTCACCTGGTGGGAGACCGACAATGCAGGCAACTACCTCGCCACGCGATGTCCCAAGATCGTTTGCTCCGACCCGAACGACGACATCATTTCGGACGGTGCGTCACTCAAGTCCGGAGTAGCTCTTCGCGCAGAGCTTGGAGACTTGGTGTTCGATATTCCACCACCACTCCCACTCGACGATATCGAACCATCGGACACTGAAGAAATTGCGGTGAGTCGCTCGCAGTCCGTTTTTGACGGCATCCCTTTCCTCTCCAAGTGTACGAGTCTCGTGGCGGGAGAAACACGAGTGCGGAGACGCCGGAGCGATGTTGAGACGCGTCCGCAGCTCGGCTTGCCATTGACTGATGCGATCGTGCGCCGGTTCTGCGAGGCCGCTTTGTCCCTCGGGCGACGAGCAATGTTATACGCCGACCGACGTGACGCTGCGAGCAGCCAAACCCCTGGCAATCATGTCGAGATCACTGTGGACGACATGACAAGACCGTCAAGCTTGTCCGACACAGGGAACTCGCCACGCTTGGCGTTTCCAGAAGAGTTGCTTGCTGTCGTGTGGATGCAGTTAGCGTCTTTGGATGGGTACTGCGGTCAGTGCTTCCTGCAAGCAGCGGAGAGCGGTGGGTTTGACCGCATTCGGTCATGGACAGCGTCGATGCTCACGTGGGGAGGGCAACTTCCACCGGCGAGGCGAGCCCAACCCACGCTCCAGCCCTTCGACCGCCAGGGGCTGCCCATTCGACCGGTGACGATCTTTCACGTCCACAAAGCACTCCAGCTGATCGCTGACCAGCATCCTGGCGTCAAGTTTGATCTCGATCTTGGCGTCGTGCTGCAGATGATCGACTACATCATGGACACACTGCAACGCCGTTGGAAGAAGCAGGATGACGCGGCTAAAGAGACGAAGATGCAAAACCAAGTGGGCACGGAGCGAGGACCTGACTCGCTTGGGCGCTTGCTCGTGCTGCACTGCGGCCACAACCGTCAGTTTGCTGACAATGAGAAGGCAGAACTGCTGGAGTTCCTCCGCAGCATCAATTTCTTCCAGACAACAGCGATGACGGAGAGGAAGTAGACCGTCAATCCTCAGTAGAAGCAGCTCAGACGAAATGAAGAAAGCACGATAGAGCCTGTATCAATAGACGCGCAGCACTGCTCACCTTCTAAGGGCAGTGACATTCCCTTAACCGAACCATCCACGCTAGGCCAGAAAGTGCTCGTGTCTTCCTCCAGACCGTACCTCGACTACTGGACTACCAAGCACCTACCAATGACTCCATGCTGCCTTCAAAGCAAACTGGACATGCTGCATCTGTTGCACACACAGAGTGGAAGGCATGACCACAGGGCAACAACGCGACTTCCATACTCTGGTTATCTACGGTTCAAACAGCCCAGATGATCAGTACTTTGATGAGAAAGCAGCTACCGGAATGCAGGCGAACAAGGACTCACCGTCTGCGATCATGACGACCGGAAGGTCACACACAGCGCACGTCGCATCGTGCAGTTGAACCTCACCACCCCAGTCGCTACTGCGGAATTCGAAGCTTCTCGTGATCTGTCGAGCGTTGTTGTTGGCTCCCACGTTGGAGAGCATCGATTCCTGCTGACTGCCCTGTGTCTCCTTCATCAAGGCATACTCGTGCCTCATTTGCGTCAACTCAGCCTCGTACTTTGTCTGCTTTGTCTGCCATTTTTCGAACTTGGTATCGTCCAGAGGAGCCTTCAGCGCACCACACTCAAGCTCTAACACAGCTTCGAGCTGAGGTGCGAACGAGACGCTCTTCTTTACGGATGCCTCCTTGTAGGCAGCCCACACGTGTGTATCCACAGTCTCCAGCATCCGATTCACCTCTTCATGCTGTCGCTGCGTCAACAAATGTGCCTCCACAATCGTCTGGTACATTGGTAATGGGCTTGCTGCGAAGAGGAGCGGGAATCGAGAGAGAAGCTGCATGCCCTTGGCTGGACCCACCGCATTCAGCAAAGTGTGGACTACCGTCGAGATGAGCTCATCGTCTCCTTTCTCGGCTGCACTTTCGATTTGGGTCAGGATTTTGTTGATCAAGTGCGTGGAAACATCTTCTGAGAGTCGAGCGCTACGCGTCAGCAGCTCATCGAGGATGAGCAGCTCTTTCTTCTGCATAATGACGTGGATCAATTGGTTCAGACGGTCTTTTCCTTGGACACCGAGTGTCGATAGCGATGAAGCCACAAGAGACTGGTACGTGAGCTCCAGCATACCACGGTGGACGTGGTTTTTGACACAGAGTTCCCAGGCTTTCGAGGAGTCGTACTTGAATATGTCGGGCTGCCGTAGAAGAGAACATACCCACGAGATCATGTCGTTGTGTCTCCCGTCTTTCTTGTCGAACATCATTGCGATGACCTTCGATCCTCCAAAACTCAATTCGACACAACGATCCACAAGAGCTTGGTCTTGACCCGTACAGAGAGGATGGTCTTCAAGCAATCGAACCAGGTAGCGGAAATACTTGGTGGTCTGTGGTACGATTTCTGGCTTGAGCAACGCCTGAACAGAAATGGAGGAGCTGGATTGAGCGCCAAAGAGACATCTCTCCACGTTCCACGGAGTGATCAACGGGAACTTGGACACACACAGCTCGATTGCTTCTTCAGGGCATTTCTTGAGCAGTAAATCCAGCACGTGCAAAAGCAAACAGATCGACTCCATGTCCTTGAGGCACTCGAGAGCCTTGGTGATTTGCTTTTCAACGATCCAGTTCACGACGTCGTCGCATGTGCTTGCCATGTTGGAGCTCGATACGACTTGGTCGAGCACAGCGTTCAGGACGTTGCCCATTTGCCGCTTGTTGCACACTTCAGCCGCCAGTTCCGTGTTCAAGTAGATACCGTATCTCTTGACAAATTCATCCGCTTCCTTCACAGGCCAAGACGATCCGCTCGTTGACGACGAATCAGCTGCTCGAATCTCAAGGATAATGCCCATTTCAAAGGCGTATGGCTTCGTGTTTCCATCACTGGAGAAGTCTTGTGGACCAGCGGGGCGAACATGTAAAGCAGCACTACCACACGCAGAGATGGCGAAGTACGTTGACACCATCGTGCGCACTAGTGTCCAATCGTTTCGCGTCAGTGGGAGTCCGTCACCATCAATCAGCGCCTCACCTCGCGCAAAGCCTTGATGTTTCGATCCATTCTTGCTGGCTGAAGCCAGTTCTTTCTGCTTCGCAGCAGTCGGGCTACGTGAATACTGATCCTCGGGCTTGGCGCGCGGATCAAAGCACATCAGCCACTGGCGAATCACCTTCTGTGCCTGCGTCAGGTCCCCTTCTAATAAATACATGTTTACCAGACAGGCACAGACTCGCGTGATTCCAGCCGCAGGCCACAAGCGCTTCGTCAAACTGGCCGTCTTCTCCGCTGTTGCTGATGCCGCGGTCAACTCCGATACAAGATCGCTGACTTCACGCTTGAGAATCGAGTCGAGTTCAGGAGACGTAGCCAGCTGACCACTCACGAGACACTTGCGCTGGAAGTCACAGCTGGGGCCGCCACCAATGTGACGCTGCAACGCACGTTGTGCAGACCGACCAGCGTCCGGGGATAGCGAGCTTCTTCTAGCTAAAATCTGGAGGCGTCGAGTCGTTGCCGGAGAGTCTTCCTCTGGAGCAGGGGCTCCTAAAGGAAGCGGTGGGAGATCAAGCATCAAGCTTTCAGCGCTCTTGCTCTTCCGCATCGGAGACTTCTTACCCGCGATGACTAACGGTTCTTCACTCGGTCTGTGCTGGATTTGAGGGGGCTTTCTCGTATTCCATGGGGACGGTGGTTTGCTTCGCTTCTCTTCTTCGTCAGCCTTCGCATCTGGAAGGCTTAGTTGTTTGTCCAGTGGAAGATTCGAGATGTACTTCAGCTTCGAGTCCCAGATATCCATCGAGATCGCTTCAAGAAGAACCTCGGTATCCGCACTGGTGTTGGTGTCACCGATAGACGACATTGCGATGCGAAGGACCGCGCACTCGTGGGCATCGTCATTCACGGCTTCGCTCAGCTTCCGCTTGTACTTGAACTCAACTGGATCGAGGATGATACCGTCATTCGCGTCAGGAAGATCGCCAAATATGTTCATGGCGTTGCCGCGCCCACTATAGTTCACGTTCGTGGCTGTGTCCATGAGGTTGGAGATCATATTCGCGCCGGGGATGTATGTCGTGATCGCCTTTGCGGCGGCTCCAGTGTTGTTGAGTGTACCCCGAAGTGTAGGTAACAAGTTGTTCATCGCACCGTCATGCTCGGCTTTGTAGGCTTCGAACTTGCGCACCTCTTCCAGAATATCTTCCATCCACGACTCACGGTAATCGTCCCCAACAATTGGCTCGCTTGGCGGGAGCTCCTTGATCTCCATCATTCTCGCTTCGAGAGTCGACCCGTCCGGTGCGGATATGTTGCGTCGATACGACATCGACACGGGACGCAGGTCGAGATAGTCGCCGGGTTTCGGCACAGAGGAGCTTCCGTTGTTCAGATGTCCGCTGGAGGAGTCAGATCCGTGGGGAGGAGCTGAACCACTCGCCTGGGGATTGGACGTCTGACCGGACTGCTGAGGTCGCTGTTTGAAAATGACCTGGAGAGGTGCAGCTGATGACGCGTTCAGATCTGGTGCGCGATGCCGCTCGTCCAGCTCTTTTGCGTTCTTGTACAGTGCCTCCAGTTCTGTCGACAGTTTCTGTGTCGCCTGATCGCTAGACGTCTCCGCAACTTTGCTCCACTGCACTCTCAATGCCTCAATCGTTGCGAGCTCATTCATCTGATGCGCGATCGCCATCTCCACCGCTTTGGTCACATTGTCACCAGCGTAGAGATCGAGGAACTGACGAGGAGAGCAAGACTGGACGACCGACACTTTGGGGCCGTCACCGTGTAGAACCAACAGCACCGACTCATTCAGAACCTACAAGAAGTAAGCGTCAGTTGATGCACAACCAATTCTCACGATATGACAAGGACCTCCGCACCTTGAGATCGTGGATCGTGCCCAGGTCGAGATGCCACTCAACGATTTCAACCGCTATTGGGTCCAAGAAGAAGACAACACTCGATCCTGTGTTCCAGCTCACAAGCAGCGACCTCTCAGTCGCAGGTTCCGGCGCGTACGGATCGTAGATGAACTGGAACAGCGCCATCTTGTTAATAGTGAGGTCTCGCGACTGGATTCCATCGTCGGTGCGGCATTCGGGGCTTTGGAGAAATGTCGATGGATTCTTTCCAAGCGAAAACTTGAGCGTGGCAGAGACCGTTCCCGTCTGCGGATCTGCAACCCACACTCGCCGCCCTGGTCGGGCTGAAAAAACCTTGACATTTGTCTTCTTTGCGACTTCGCTTTCGTCTGCTGCACTAGTAAAGAAGCAGGCACCAAAGTTGCCCTGGCGCGGCTTCGTACCGATCTGAACAGCGCTTCCATCTGCGGATGTCAAGTTCAGCAGGAGCACGCGTACTTGGGAGGATACCATGAGAATGTCGGCTCTACCGTACTTGGTCATATCCAACTGTCGTCACCACACGCTGTGTAAGTCTTCTGTATGGTAAACAACGGGCGTCGACGAGGGGGATGCCGTGCATCGCGTACCTGCACGATGCCTGTCTCCTCCTTCAGAAGCAGCTCAGTGTCTGCCTTCCCGAAAAACGCCGACATGCCAGCGCGTAGCGTCGTGAGAGCGACCATGCCGCCGTTGCATGCGGAGTACAACTTCATGCCCAGCTTGTCCCACATGAAGCACGTGACAGGGAAGCCCTACAACAGCCACAAAATCTATGAGTCTTGGTGCGGCAGAGCTTCCTAGCCGCACCCGAAGAGACCACGAACCGCGTGGAAGTCGTGGGTGAACTCCGCACGCTCGCCAATCTTGTTATAGTCGGTAAGCTGGTGGCCATACACGATGCCGCCCATCGTGCCGACAACAAGTCGCTTCTGCACGGGGCAGATACTCAGGCACGAGACACTGGCGCGGTCGCCACTCGCAGCACTGGGTGGCGCGATGGTCTTGACGAGATGGTACTTGGCCGGGAACGATCGCTTGGCCTCGAGACTCGCATCCGACCGGTTCCCCGACGTCACGTAGAGGTACACGCTGCCATTATTCGCTCTAGACCGCCACGAATCAATCCACCACACATTGTGAGCATTTTCATCCCCTCTCTTCCCCGCTGAGCGCAACCGTATCTAGCCACTGACTAGCGCTAAGAGCGCGTAAGAGCACGTACCCGCAGGCGAGGAAGTTGTCGGACGCGTGCACACACGTGAACCTGACCTTCTTGTTCTGCGCGCCCAGCGAGAGCTCCTTATAATGGAGCAACGGCTTGCTTCGGAAGGTGGGCGTCGCAGTCGCCTGCGCGGCCGCCGCGTTCTCGTCTCCCTTGGCGTCCATGGCGGTGAAAAGCGGGGCAGATATAGATTGGACACTGCTCTATCGACGGGAAGTGCTCTCTGCGCGTGGATCGTCCTGCTTGGCGCGTCTCGGCCGTGCGCATGCAGCGTGCGGGCGACGCGAATGGCGTGCTGCTCGTGTGCTGCGGGCTTCAAGAGCGCCTGCATCTTTGGAAACCGCATTTTACCAATACAGGACATGGTCTGTTCCATTCCCTCCAAAACAGGGTGAGTTGAGGCTTCTGGGATACCACGCTCTGGAGTGTGTGTCTGGGATATTCGCAAAACACGGTGGGAGGATGACGTCCTAGGCGGTGTTGTGTGACAGGCGCTGGGCTTTCTGCGGAAAGCTCAACGCAAAGCGACGGTGAGTCGCATTACTCTTCACGCGGAGAGAGGCAGCGGCGGCGTTTGGCGCGGTCGGCGAGAGATCCCGCACGCAGAGAGACGAGGCAGGGACCCCCGAGGCGACGCGCAGTGCGAGTGGGCTACTGGTGGTGCGAGCAGCTACGCGAAATTCCCAGCGACAGACGCGATTTCCAGCGATTTCCAGCGAGCTCCTAGGAAAGGACGACACAGGATAAGACACCGACGACGGGCAAGCGATTGCTGAGCGATGCGGACGGATTTGATGCCGCTGCGCGTGCGCAAGGATGTGAATGAGGTGCGTGGTGAATATGGAGGCTGTGTGAGCCCTTGGTGTCGTGATGGGAGTTGACGTTGGTGGACGCGTGCATTTGTTGCAGTTGCACAAGGCCAAATACACATGCAGCCACACGAGGACGCGTGTGGATTTCCCGGATGGGATCGACAACATGCTGCGCCTGATCTTTTATATCTCGGTCGTTGATCAAGCGGGGCCTTACGCGAATGGTGACTTCACATTTCACGTCCAAATTCCGAAGACGTACCCTTTCCAACGTGCGTACACTTCCGTCTGCCATTGCCTATTCAACGGAAAGGGTCTGACGAATTCTATCTGTTTGGTTGTGTATCTCCAGCTCCAGAGGTCACGTGCACAACAAGGTGAGCTACGTATGTCTGGTAATGTTTGGAGAATGGATCTCTAATTTGCTCATGCACCCGTAGGATATGGCACCCAAACGTCGATGCAGCTACCGGTCGCGTGATGATCGCTATCCTTGGCAAGGACTGGCGGCCTGTACTGAGTATCAACACTGTTCTTCTCGGCCTACAGGTATGTAGCACCCGTTGATGCAGTTCGCATCAGTTGATGTTGCGTTGGCTGAACCCTGTCGATCGTTTCTCCACCACAGTTGATCTTTTTGGAGCCTGGAATCGACTACGTCATGAACAGCCTCGCAGCAGAGCAACTACACCGAGAACCCGTGCAGTTTCTCCGACAAGTAAGTCTCCTACAGACATGTCTTGCTCAGGAATCAACGTGTCTAATTGGTGTCGCACTCTAGGCTCAGCAGATACTGTGCGGCGGCTCCTTTTACGGCTTCACCTTTCCTGCGCACCCTCGTGTGCTGGAGAAGCAACGAGATGAAATGCTGCGAATGAAACTCAAGCGAACACACGACGACCGCGACAGCGAGCCCCTCCGTCGACACCCACTGTCCGAAGTACCGGTGGACGACAACTCTCGCCTCGCGGACGTGTTCCCATTGGAAAAGCACGCCATTATGTGGAAACGCAAGCGTCTCAATTAAAACAGCTCCACCACGCCGTCCAGCTCGCCCATACCATAGCCCTCGTATCGCCTCCGTGTCGCGTCTTCCCGCTAGTACTCCAGCACTTCTGCATATTTAATTCCAAACAACCGACCGATCTCCCAGGAGTATGCTAACGAAGACCAACCTTCCCAGCGTCTTGAGCCAAGAGCTCCCATGTTCATGTTAGTATCGCACTGACTATTACCTCTGATTCATGATATCACGGAGTATCACATAAGACAGGATTGTGGCTCTTGCATCATGGAGCTCCGAAGGAACTGTGAAAATGAGTGGAACGGCAGTGGCGGGTGGCGTTGCGCGCGAATCGCTGGCGCTGCGCAAGCTACTGGGCGATGTGCAGTCCGTGGATGAAGTGACCAAGGCGCTGAAGGAGGAGATCGTGCTGTTCCAGCGCACGATGTACAAGAACCACAGCCAGCATCGCCGCACGGCATTCTTCAAGCACATGCAAGAGGTGCGTGAATGCTGGCGCGCCACTCGCTGGCTCTGGATGCGAATCGAGCACTAACCACAGTGTTCTTGTGCATTTTTGAAGGTCAAAAGGGTGTTGCGAGAGATTGCTGTTGGCGACATCGTCTCAATGTTTGCGGAGGTGACGGGTGTGCTTCAGCAGCTCCAATTGCAGCCCAACGAGCACCACATCTCGTGGAAAACTCTGGCTAGCGAGCTGAAGATCAAGATCGATGTGGTGCTCAGACGGTTGGCAGCATTCGCGTCGAATGCTGCGCAGGTATGGAGCACAAACAGTCGGCGAATGTATGTGTGTATGTGTGGGTCTGAATGGGTTGTAATCACTATCTCCAGGTCATGGTTGCCGCTCAGAAGGCGTACAAGGGTCTCTCTGCGGAGTTCGCGATGACATACTTCATGCCATTTGCGCTGACAACCAACAGCATCCTCGGACGCATGACGCTGCTATTCAAGACGCTGCTCATTCGCACCATCGAAGCCCACGGCGGCATCACGCTGTTGTACTTGAACGAAGTGGCCAAGTCCAACCCACTGCGAGCGCGTGTGACGGCTCTGCAACTGAGCGGATACCGCATCGAACCAGAGACCATTGAGTTCGCAAATGCATGAGTACATTACACTAGTGTCGTCAACTCACTCTTGTCATCGTCTACAGTAGCAGAGAGGAATGACTCCCCCGCGCATTGACGCTACGCCGATCGGTGGAGTTAGATAGTTGCAGCAGGAGATGTATATGCTGCAGGGCTTGCGTAGGCCGATCCTGGCGGACTAGGATAGCCGGTCGGAAGATCAAAAACGCCCTGGGAGGATCAACATCCACAGTGCTTGAGTACACCATCCAAGGTGGCGAGAACTATACCATCGATGGCCTACCTGTGTGCTGAGGTCAAGAGCACGGGTGGTCATGTCCTCATCCAACTCAGCCTGCGTGCCAACGTCACAGGTGGTGGGTGCTATGCGGAATCAAAACAGCGTCAGTCACTGAGAAAGTCCGTCTTGGTTTGCATCACCTCACGCACCTTGACATGTGCAAGCCTTCTTCGACAATCCGCACCGCGAGCACTTGAAGTTTGCTGGGACAAGCGGGCACACGTGGCCCTTCTTGGGCTCTCCGCACTGTTCGCCAATCACCATTAGCCCACACATTCCTTGCGTGCTCGCATCTGAAGTTGCCGACCTCGTACCTTGCTGCAGCGGTAGTTGCCGCGGTTGCGGTTCTTGCCTCCAGGGTCGCTGCTCGCGTCGTAGCCGCCCATCGGATCCATGCCATACGCATGCATTTCCTGGAACTGGCCCATGTAGTTGCCCTGCGGATCGCCCGGGCTCGTCATGCCCATGGGGTTCATGCCGTAGGTGACCATGTCCATGTCGGACACTGATTCATCCATCAGAAATGGCCAAATACAGCGTCAATATTCATCACTTCCACGTCATCATTTCGAATTCATCCACAACGACACACGTACTGGTCGCATCAATGTGCATGTTGGCGTTCATAGCTGCGCTGTCGGCTTCGTCGACACGCCGAGACCTCGTCGTAGCTTCTCGCGAATCACGCCGCTGCTGGCAAATGCCGCGCCATTTTCAGCGTGGCCCACACAAATCAGTCCGATATCCCTCGTTGTACCTGTCAGTGTCCCGTATATAACTTTAACGAGGGACCTTATCGATTCAACGAGGGACAGCCCGCCCACCTCCTTTCCTTTTGGTCGCGACCGCGGAAACCTGCAGTGGAAGCGACGTAAATTACACGCGACGTGGGTTGAGTAGCTCTCTGCAACATGAGCTTCTCCTTCGGCGCGAGCAGCACGAGTGGCACAGGCGCCGCACCGGCCGCAAGCGGCGGATTCTCGTTCGGCACACCGGCGAGCAGCGCTCCTGCGGCCGCGAAACCAGCAACCGGCGGCTTCTCGTTTGGCGCCACACCTGCCCCTGCTGCTGGAGCTGCGGCGCCAGCGTCCGGTGGGTTCTCGTTCGGTGCGTCAAGCGGCGCCTCCGCTGCGAAGCCTGCGAGTGGAGGGTTCTCCTTTGGTGCTCCTGCGGCTGCTTCGACTGATAGCGCTGCTCCTGCTGCTGCTGGATCCAGCGGCAGCACGTTCAGCTTCGGAGCGGCGAAGCCAGCGGACGCGTCGGCGGCTCCAGCCTCTTCGACTGGGTTCTCGCTTGGCGGAAGCTCGAGTACCAGTGCCCCCTCGGGCTTCTCGTTGTCGTCTGCTGCACCAGCGGCGGCTCCGAGTGGTTTTAGCCTTGGTGGCAGCACGGCTTCGTCCACTGGTGCTGGATCGTCGAGCGCATTTTCGTTCAAGCCTCCGTCACCGAAGAAATCTGCGGAACCTGCGAAGCCTGCGTCGTCTGGTTTTGCGTTTGGCGCTCCGTCGTCTGCGGAGAAGAAGACGGACGATGCTGCAGCCAAGCCTACCTCTGGTTTCTCGTTCGGCTCCACTCCAGCGCCTGCAAGCGAAAGCAAATCCACCTCTGGTTTCTCCCTGACGCCCGCCCCTGCCGCTGCCAGTGAGAGCAAGACCCCGGCTGCTGGTGGCTTCTCGTTTGGTGCGAAGCCTGCTGAGAATGCCGAGAGCAAGTCGGACGCTCCGTCAACTGGCTTCTCTTTCGGAGGTGGATCGTCTTCAGCTTCGACGACCGCACCATCTTCAACAGCGACAGCCACAACTACGGACAGCACAACGACTTCGGCCTTGTCAGCTACACCGACGCCAGCTGAGCAGCCTCCTGCAGACTACATGGGCAAGACTATCGAGGAGATCATCAATATGTGGAGCGAGCAGTTGGAGCGAAATGCCGACACTTTCACCACCGAAGCTGTTAAGGGTACGTTTGTATTGGTCCTTTTGGATCGGTTGGTTCGTCCAACTAACTCTATTTTGTGTGTTGCAGTGAGCCAGTGGGACGGTGAGCTGATGGACAGCCAGAAGCAGCTCGGAGAGCTCGCGAGCGATGTACGACGCATCCAGGTCGCCCAAAAGGAGCTCGACACCAACTTGGATACGATCTTCGCGTACCAAATGGAGCTCAAGTCGACTCTGGAGGTTCGTGATTCCGTCGTCGCTGCGGATGTTTTTTTTTCTTTCGAATCATGCTGACATCTCGATATTGTGACGAGCAGCAACTTGAAAACAGTGTCGACAAGATGTACGAGGCCCAGGACCAAATGCCTGTGGCTGCGGACATCGAGCGCGAGCAAATGCTTCAGATGTCGGTTGACGTGGACGACCAGCTCAACTCGATGATGACGACTCTGAAGGAGACCGTAGAGAAGCTCAACAAGGCGCAGAACGATGTGATTGACGACAGCAACCCTGTCGTGCAGATCATGAAGGTCCTCAATGTCCATCACAACTCGCTTCAGTGGATCGAGGGCAACGCCGGCCGCATCAACAAGGAGATCTCGCAGCTCTCGCGAAAGCTGCAAGACTCTTCGATCTAACCGCCACCCCAATCTCATCCAACAGTCTCAGTCTCTTAAGCGCAACAGAAAGAACTTGCTTTCGCCGAAGCCAGTCTCCTCATTCAAGTCATCCAGTTGAACTAACCCATGCGAGCCGTTTCTCAGCTGACGACCTGTGGAAGCAACGCGTGCGTCCAGGTTTCTCACTGCAGGCCTTTCTCAGATGGAGAACAACGGAGCTTTTGCGTCAGCAGCTGCAACATGGGTTCAAACCAGTTAAACTAGGTTTTAGAAGGGAAGTGTGTGACTCGTTTCGGTACTTTCTAGTAAATCCGACAAAATGAGTTGCCTGATGTACGGTATTAATACCGTAGCGTCTATCCTAAGTTTTGCAAATCTAAACTAGACGAAATGGGTCCGTCGCCTGCTAAAACTACTTGGTGGGTGACTCGTTTACACTTATGGGGGTGGCACATAGGGTCCTGTAATCGGGTGGGTATGGTTCTCGCGACCGACAGCGCGTCACATCGAACAGTCAGGATGGGGAAGATGTCCGGAATTCTTCACTAAATTTCACATTATCCGTAAAACGCACTATTATGCAGATTCTACGAGTGGTTTTTGGATTTTACGAACAGCCAACATCATAGTTTTTCTATGGTAGAGGGGAAATAGCCGCAGAGTGGTTTTTGGAATCATTACATCACTGTGCGCGAAAAAAGGCCTCTCGCGAGTGACAACAAACGTTGGGGGAAAGAATGGCGTGCCGTCCTGAATCGGTCCTCTGGAACTGTGCACCAGGAGCTCCTCGCGCCAAGCGGCTGCACAAGTCAGCTCATAGATAGGGACGGAGGCAAGAGTCACTACAGTACAAGTCTTCATCGAGACGCCCGCGCGCTCTCTCTGCTCTGGCCGTCAGCTCCCACCGGAAGGAACTGACACAGACAGATTCGCGCTGCCGCTCGCATTGTCTCGCTACTGCTCTCCTTCTGTCTCTGTGTCACTTTCGTCGTGGCTTGGGACCCCATCGAGAAGCAGCCGTGAAGCGATTCAAGAAGCACTTGCCCGAACGCGCCTCGGCGTCGGTACCGACCGCGGAGTTGGGCCACATGGACTACCGCGACCCGAGCATCGTGCGCTCGGCGCGTCTCTTCGGTGGCGAGCTGGGAGTGAAAGGACTGCTGCGCATTGTCGTGGATCGGCCCGTGTACCGTGCTGGTGATCTTGTCACTGGGCGAATCTACGTGACCGTACGCGAGCCAATCCGCAGTGACAGTACGTATCCATTTACAGCTCGATACAGCCGCAAGTTGAGGCAATGGCCTGATGATATGTGATGCGTTTATGATGAGTGCAGCGTTGTCATGCTCCATCGTCGGTGAAGAGATCGCGCAGTGGATGCAAGAAGGTGACCACCATTCGCAGTACCACGAGTTCTTGAAACAAGAGGTGCGTTTGTTCATGTGCTGAGTGATGTGGGAGCTTTTTGGCATTAATTTGAGACTCCTCTCTTTTTATCATCATCGAACAGATCATGACGAACGTGCTTCCGGACCCGTACATGCCCGGCGAGTACATGTACCCGTTCGAGTATCTTTTGGCAGACGATTTGCCCGGCGTCCTCGATGCGGATGGACTATTCGGTACCGTCGACAGCCTTCACGCAACGATCAAGTACACGTTGAAAGCTCGGATCCGAGTTGAAGGAAGATTCGTGACCGACCTGGAAGCCCAGTTCAGCTTGATCGTGCGAGCCAAAGAGCAGCTTCCGAGTCGGACCTCTGCCGTCGAGCGGACCATTTCGAAAAAGATCCGAGCTCTCAACATGGTGAACCGCGGCACGTGCCACGTCGCGGCAGCGATGCCCAAGAACATTTTCACGATCGGCGAGACTGCTCGTGTGGACTGCTTCGTGAATAACCACACCTCCAGTGTGAGTGTTCGACAGGTCAAGTGTCGGTTGTACCAGGACGTGACTCTCAAGCTTCCCTCAGGCGTCACTCGCAAGTGCACGAGGTTACTGTCTCAAGTCAAGTGCCCCGGCCCTCGCTCCGGGGATCTCCTGGAACGACCGATGCAGATTGCTATTGCAGGCAAAGTCCGGTATCCGACCACAGTCGGCCATTTCTTGAGCTGTGAATATCGGATCGGCATCGAGTGTGACTTGCTCTGGCGGACAGGTCTCTCCGTGGATTTCCCGATCATTGTCGTTGCCGGGGATACTGCCTACCCGAGCGTACATACGGGTAACTCGTACAGTCCACCGTCATCAGCTCCAAGACCCAGCATTGCAAACCACCGACACGGCAGCATCGCTCAAGGCCCTCCAAGTATGCACCAACGTCCACCAAGTGTGGCGTATCAACAACAGTCGGCTCACGTCTATCGACCGTCTCAAGACCCGCATCGAGCGAGTTTCGCGTGATGAAATTTCCGCATCACAGCGTCAAGGTGGGCATGCAGCTCCATCTAAGGGTATACCAGGACTCTTGCGCCACCCGCACGTGCAGATAAGTAAGAAGTCTGTAGTATGTAATAGGTAGGAAGGAGGGACAGGACGAAGAGATACGTAGGATCTCGCATCAAAGGAAGCAACCTCTAGTGAGGATATCGTTGCTGACAAGTCTACTCATGGACAGCCAAGTCGACCATTACGTGCACCCATGCAGAATGAATCGCCGTCGATTCTCGCATAGTATACAATAATGGAAGAATTCATGCCCTGTGCATGACGCACAGCATCCACGAACACGCTGTCGAGTCGTAGAGAAACAATCCATATCACAGCATCGACAGACAGGAGTTCTTTGAACCAACGTGCGATTGGCGTAGAGGTCCCATGGAGATGGATGGCCCACGCTGGCCTAGAGAACTCCTTATCAAGCGGACGAACCGCTCGCTTAGGAAGGGACGAACTGTGGATTGGCAAGCGTCACGTTGTCGCCGCTCATTGAGCCGCTCCCACTACCAGACAGGCACACGGCTTCTGGCGCTACTGTACTGTACCTACACTGTGTGCGCGCGTTACTGAAGCATGGGTGGCGCGGTGCGCGACCACTCTCGTGGATTCCACAGTGTGGACTCGACGTACATGTACACACAGAGCGCGCCAGGCACGAGTAATTGGTCACGCATCCATGGGGCAAACGACGACGAGCATTCGAAGCTGAGTGGTGATGGAGATACCGGTATCCGTCACAGCCTGACGCCGCCACCATTACTGCTAGGTGGTCGCAGTGTCCACAGTGGACGATCTTCGTGGCGTCTTCCTGATTAAGTGCGCATTCATTCCTCGTTAAGTTCGCTTTCGGACAGAACTTGCTGCACTGAACGGATGACGTGAAACGCATGCAGGTTCAGACCTTGACCTTTCGGAAACGCCTTCATATCATAAATGAGTACATTTGACATTTATGTACAGCTGTGGGGACAGTCCTACTGGTTTAGCGGTGTCTCAGTGCCACGTACGGTACTCTCCAGACTCACGTTTCCTGGCTCTTCCGCACAGGATCCGTGACAGCAGTGCAAAAACGCGCCCTATTCGCACTGACTTCCTTCCATCAGGACTTTTGCCCGCGCGTTCATGAGCCAAAACCTGTTTGAAGCCATCGTGCAGTTGTGTCCCTCTGGTGAACTGGCGTACCCAGCAGTGTTGCACTTGCACCGCACAGAGAACGGCCAGTGGCGGAACGGGGAAACTGCGTGCAACTTGATCCGAGTAAGCGCACGCTGGGCGGCAAGCCACAATTCCCGAGTGACTCACAGCCAGGCCGAGAACAAAAAGAGTCAGATGGTGCGGCACACGAGCACGAAACAGAATCCAGTCTCGTCTGTTCGTCTGCGGGTAAATTGCTCCTCCATACAAAGACCGAGACGACTCGACGACGGTGGCCGGTCAGCAGCGTGGTGGTGGGGCTTCTACCCACAACAACTGCCAGCAGGCAACGCCGAACCAGCAGGTCGCTAGTGCTGGTGCTGCTGGCGTGTGCTCTCTGGTCACTAACACTCACCACCGCACTCTTCCTTCTGCCAGCTCCCGAGACAATCGATCAATCGGTTCTGTCGGTTCTACCAACAGTCGGAACTCCACGCGTCCAACACACTAGCTGCTCCGGTCTCTAGTGCGTCTCGCGTACTCTACTTTTCGCCAACAACAACAAAAACAGCACCAACAAACCGCCAACAAAATGAAGTCGGTCATGTGGATGGTGGCGGCCCTCGCGGCCTGCATCGCCACCACGGCCAACGCCGATGGTGTGTGCTACGACCCGGACCACAACACGGGCAAGAACCTGGCCGCTGTGCAGGCCGACATGGCCGCGATCAAGGCCAAGGGCTTCTCGCACGTGCGCACGTACATCACCAAGATCGGTGATGTCGACATTGCTGACGCGATTGCGAGCTCGGGTCTGCGCGTCGCGTTCGGTGTGCCGTTCCCACAGGGCGAGTTCCACGCGCACATTGAGGCCGCTGCCGCTGCTGCGAAGAAGTACGGCACCGTGGACTACATCTTTGTTGGTAACGAGAACGTTCGTGGCTCGGTGGACCCAGCGATGCTCGCTGCGATCGCGGAGGTGCGTAGCAAGGCGCCAGGCGTCAAGGTCGGCACTGTGCAGCGCACGGCCGAGTTCGTTGGCAACGTCGGTGGCATGGCCGATCTGGTCAAGGCGTGTGACTTTGTCGGTGTGAACATCCACCCGTGGTTCACGGATAAGCTGAACGGCGGCAATGCCATCAAGCAGACCGATGCCCAGTGGAACTCGGTGCTGAACAGCGGCCTGCCTGGCATCCGCGAGAAGCTCGTCCTGACGGAGACTGGTTGGCCGTCGCAAGGCAGACTGAACTCGAACGAAGGCACTCCGCAAAGCGCGCAGGCCTACTTCGAGTCCTACAAGCAGTGGGCGTCGTTCCTGCCGGACAGCAAGAAGTTCTACTTCCAGTTCTTCGACACGCCAAACAAGGGTGAAGATTTCGAGCGTGCCTACGGTCTCGTGACGTACAACGGCCAGTCCAAGTTCGCTGCCGGTGGCAACCCAGCCCCAGCGCCAGCACCTACGCCAGCGCCTACGCCAGCCCCTACGCCGACGACCCCTGCGCCAACGACGCCGGCTCCTACCACGCCTGCGCCATCCACCCTTGAGCCAGCCGTGAACGCGACCTCGAGCAGCGAGGGTTCCGCATCGGTCGACGTCGACGTCAAGGGCTCCTCATCGGGCTCGCTGGAGACCGGTGTCTCGAGCGCGTCGGCCGCGTCGGACTCGACCCAGAGCGAGACTACTGCGGAGAACGAGGCTGGTGTGCTTGAGGGCACCTCCACTGGTGACGCTACTGCCACTGGCACTGCTACGGACTCGACTGATGCTGGTGCCGAGACCACTGGCGGCAACGACAAGACTGACGGTACCACCGAGGCCAACACCAAGGCGGGGGCTAGCTCGAGCAGCGTCGCTGGTGTTGTTGTCGTCGCTCTGTTCGGCTGTGCCGCCGTTGGTGCCGCGTTCGCGTTCATCTGGAAGGCTCGCCAGAAGGCCCAGGAGCTGGAGGAGAACAAGAGCTTCGACAGCCGCCTGTCCATGACGCCAGGAGGAGCCTGTGCTCTCTAAGCGTTGAGTTACAAGTGCGGTGGGACGTACTGTAGTCGCAGTCCGTCCGACGTGGTCGAAGCGTCTTCACATGGATGGACCTGCCGACAAGCTCCCGTTGCCCCTCAACCCAACGTGATTTAGTTATAGCAGCTCCAATTTTGAACAAGAGGCGTCCAGTTTTGTGTGGTCACGATGAAAATCAAGATATACGTGTGCATTTCGTGTCGGTCTGTCGCGTATATCCTGCCGTGTTCCCATCATGGTCGTCCATGCGTAGTGTCGGGCGTGTGTAGAAGCAGAGAGACAGAGAGCTTAATACAGCTACGCCCACTCTGTTATGGAGGCCCCGACTCGAGTGTTGTGTGACTAGATTTCAGTAGTTTAGAAGTGTTCATGTAGGCGATCTGTCCTAGTTAGCGGCAAAGCAAACGACCTGTTGAAGGCAATCCATCTCTACGTGCTCGTTACAGTCGGTGGGGGCACTTCCGCTGGGGCCACCGTGCCTGGTGGTGACACAGGCGTCGCCTCATGCACTTCCTCCGGGTGAGCGAGGGTGCTGGCAGCGATCGAGTGCGTGATATCCGTCGACTTCTTCTTCACGGCGAGTGCACCGATGGTCTTGGCAGCCATGATGCCAGCACGGAAGCGGCGACGGGCGTTGTAGCGCTTCATCTCGGCCGTGAAGTGCGGCAGTGCCTGGTCGCTCACGCTGTGGACGTCCGAGATCCACGGGTGGTCCAGCACGTTCTGGGCCGTGAAGCGCTTCTTTGGGTCCACGACCAACAGCCGAGAGATGAGGTCCTTGGCGGACGCTGAGACGCTGTCCCAGTATGGGGAAGGGAAGTCGAAGATGCCGGACTTGATAGAGGCGAAGAGTGCGGCGTTGTTCTCATCGTAGAACGGTGGAAAGCCACACAGCAAAATGTACGCGATCACGCCGAGACTCCAGAGATCCACTTCTTGGCCGTACGGCTTACCCTCGAGGATCTCGGGGGCCACGTATCCTGGCGTGCCACACGCCGTCTGCATGAGCGAGTCGCCCTTGATCAGCTTGGCCAAGCCGAAGTCAGCAATCTTGATCTCGGCAGATTCCTCAGGTGACTGGTAGAGCAAGTTCTCAGGCTTCAGGTCGCGATGTGCGATGCCCTTCTCGTGGCAGTAAAGCAGAGCTGCAGAGAGCTTCTTGACGACTGTGCTGGCCTCCTTCTCGGAGTACTTCTCCTTCTCAACGATACGATCGAAGAGCTCGCCTCCGCTCATCTCTTCCATGACCATGTAGAAGGTCTTTTGGCAGTCGAACACCTCTTTGAGCTGCACAATGTTAGCGTGGTGGACGAGCTGCAGCACTTCGACTTCAACACGCAGTGCTTCTTCATCCTCGGCCGTCAAGCTCGCCTTGTCGATACACTTGACTGCCCAACGCGAGTTGTCGGCCTTGCTAATTGCGCTTTTCACAGTCGCGAAACTACCTCTAGAGAGAGAGAAACCAATGCAACAACCACGTCAGTCTTCGTTGAGCGAGAGATACCAACGGAGGGCTGTGGGGCAGCGCGTACGTTCCGAGCGTCTTGCCCAACTTGTAGTACTTGCTACACTCATCCTTCTTGTAGAACTCAGTCACTTTCTTGATGATCACCGACATCTCGCTTCGTACTCCGCGGCCTCACTTGCGTTGCTTCGAGGCGTCGTGTGGCGACGAGAATGAACTGGTGCGTGTGTGGGCGGTGGTGACTGCAGCTGGCCTCTCCGCACTCAAGCGACAGCTTTGCGAAACCCAAGCTCCGAGTCAAATATAGACACCCAACGCCAACCCCAAGACAAGGGTATGCTATTTATGCCTACCTGAGCGAGGGGCGGATGCTTCGATCCTTGCATTGGTGGTCTTCACATGCGCTTGCTCGCGAGGGGGTTGCTGTGACCAGAACAGCAGCCCCAACGACGATCTTTCACGACGTTTCACCACAGCGAATGGATGTAAGACAAGCATTTCTATGAGTTTATCAACAGCGTCTGGCTTGCAGTTTCCATTAGTATGGTCGCGACGACTTGCGAGCCTTCTTCAGACCAGCAGCGTCGTGGGCTCGGCGGCTTTCGGTGGACGCCGTGGGGGTGGCAGCAGCGGATGGGGTGGAAGCGGTAGGCTGGTTCCATCGGCACATGCGGGCGTCTTCACCGCCAGTGAAGAGCGTGAGGTTGTCAGAGTCGTAGTAGGCTGTACGCACGCAGGCCTTGTGGCCGCCCTTCAAAGCTGCCTCGTGTCTCAGCTGGGCATTGCCCCCTCCAATGTTGAGCACGTTGATCGTGCCGTTGTGATCACCCGCAAGCAGGAACAACTCGGTCGACTGCTGGTCGTACACGCAGTCGATTAAATAGTCCGTTGGCACGCCGTTCTTCGCACAGTCTTCACGTAAAGTCTCGTAGTGGTGGATACGCTCAGCAGTCCACAGGTTCCACAAGTCGAGAGTCTCCGTTCCCGTAAGGCAGTAAATGTGCTCAGCGTTCGGACCGAAGAAACCGATCTTGGACACCGCACTCTCCACGTTGATGATGGACTCAAGGGCATCGTCTTCGTTTGGCACGCGGCAGTCGAAGAAGCACACGACACCATCCTCTGAGGCCGTGACGACGTACGACGGGTTCGTTGGGTGAAAGCGTACACGCGTGATGGGATCAATGTGGCTTTCTCCGTACGAGCCAAGACGCTTTTGGTTGCGGATGTCGAAGAAGTGCGCCTTCTCGTTCGTGCCCGTGAGCAAGAGCGAGTCGCCGCAGCCAACCGACAGACTCCACACTTCCTGACCCACAGGGATCGTCATGGTTGGTGCACGCGAGCGCAAGTCCCAGAACTTGACAGTCTTGTCGCTCGAGCACGTCGCAATGTTCCATGGCGTCACTTGCGAGGTCCAGATCTCATTGATCGTGTCGCCGTGAGCTGCAAACTACTCAATAGCGAAAACCCGTACAGTCAGCTATGGTGTTCATCTGGTAGGAGGCATTCTCACTGAGAGACAGATAGTTACCTCAAACTCGAGCCCCAGCGTCTCGCGATTCCGCAGCTGAACCTTGAAGTCTGAAAGCGCGATGGCCAGCGGACCCTTCTGCGCCGTTGGCTGGCTGTTGTCGTCAAGAACCACACGCGTGAGATAAATCCATTCAGGGCGTCCAGCCACACGACGAGTATGACAACTCACCAGTCGAGCACGTATTCGTAGTCGTAGTCCTCTGATGGGTTGACAGCGAGGCTTCCGGCCTGTCCGAAGTTGGTCACAGCGGTCTGTCCGAGCGACAGACCGGCGTTCAAGGCAGCGCGCATGGTGGTGAAGCTAGTGGCGACTGGTGTCGTCTCCAGACCAATTCAATTCAATTGGAGCTGCTCGATGCCATTGGTTCTGGGGAGGTCGTCTGAGTCTGATCCATAGATACTACTAAATTAGTACACTGTGCACTGACTAAGTGTAGCCATCGTTATGATGACGTAATATTCGTCATTGATTGGATGTAATTATTATTCACAGCTTTATAGCCAATGAACTGTTGGTACGACTAGAAGGAAAGGCGCGAGTGACGATACTCATTCCAAAAGACCACAATAATGACGCATGGCGTGGTGATCGGCGGTGGTCTCTCGGGCCTGGCGGCTGCGCTGATGCTCCAGCGCAGCGGTTTCTCCGAGGTCACTGTTCTCGAGAAGCGAGCCAGCCACACGCGTGACAATCATATCCTCCTGAGTCATCTTGGCGCCTGTCGACTGCGTCAGCTCGGTGTGTACAAGGCGTGGCAGAGTGCCTTCCAATACCGCGATGGCGCTCATAGTGAGGGAGCAGTGACTAGAGGAGACGGCATCGAACAACTTGCTCGTCAGATGAAGGATTCTGGGCGTCTACCTGTTGACGCTCCTGAAGACCATGTGCGGTTCAGCTTCGACTCTTCAACTCAAGAGGTCATTCGGATCTGCAAAGAACTTGAGTTGGAGATCGACGAAGACACGGGTATTGTGACAGACTTTGCGAATACTACTCCCGAAATGGTAGTCGAGATGCAACAGCGTGGACTGGGCATCGAGAACGTGAAGATCAAGGAGCTGGAACAGACAATGGTTAAGCTCTGTCATGACCGTGGGGTGAAGATCGTGTACAACTGTGGTGACGTCAAGCTCGTACTCTCGCCAACGAAAGACTCGGTCATGCAAGTCCAAACCAGCAAAGGACTTAGCATTGCTTCGCCGAACCTCGTGGTGGACAGTGAAGGTGCACGGAGAGTGATCGCGAAGCAGCAGCTCAGCTTACGTGAAGTTCGGTCAACCAAAACCCAGTGGTTCGTCATGTTTGTGATCGACAAGTACTACGGGCCTGTGACGTACACGGTTATCAACGCCCGGGATAGTGATTACTCGTCCGCGAGGCTCCGGCACTTCCTCGTCGCCAACTTTCAGACGCGACAGCACTCGTTGTGCGCAGTGCAGCTACCACCTCAGTTCGTTGGGGCTCTGGACGACGACTACGATGGCCAAATGCTCAAGAAGTACTGCCACAAGCATCTCGTTCTGCTCACCAAGACCCATGGAATCGATTCACCTCCTGATAATTTCAAGATCACCTGGGAACCATTCGAAACCCGTGAGACCTACTTGAAGTCGCCCAGCTTCGGAGACAACGTGGTCGTGATTGGTGACGCTGCCCGTTCGGGTACGTTCCTGAGTGGCACGGGCTACAATCTCGCCCTCGTGAGTGATCTCAATGCCGTAGAGACACTGGCACTTGCCGCAGTGAAAGCAGGACGAGCTACAGTCGAGCAAGTCGCGGAGGTCGGTGCCTCCATCGAGCACACCAGCCAGCTCTTCCACCAACTCAACCTCGATCGCTACTACTGATCGCTTGTTTTCACCCAATCATAGCGCTATATTGTTGACAACCACATTTTGATTGGCTATTAATATAATAAATATATGTCATAGATCAGTATATTTCCTGGAAACGCCTTGGTGGGCAGCAGAACTGGAAGAGGAACGACAAGAAAGAGCACGATGACACCGCCGCGGTACGTGGAGATGGAGGCGCGATCGCACCGCTGCGGGGCATGAAACGTAGTTGAATGGCTGACAGAGATCCTTCTCCACAGAACGCTGGGCATTACACCGCCGCTATCACTCGCGGGGCCTACTGAGGACGACGTCAAGCTGCAGCAAAGTCTGGAGGAAACGCTGACGTGTGTGGCGTTTCTCGACCGCTTGTATTGGTATGGGGACTCACTGTGGGGTGTACGAGCAGGGCGTGCAAGGTGTACGAGACGAAGGAGGAGATCAAGCTGCGCGAGGCCGTGCAGGACAAGCTGCTCGGCGTGCTGCAGGAGTACGCGGTCCACGAAGGCTGTCTGGCCGGCATGACGGAAGCTGTCGCGGCGACGAAACACATCCAGCTCAAGGCGTTTGGCTCGTTCCGACTGGGCGTACACCATCCAGACGCGGATATCGACACGTGAGTGGCTGGTGGTCCATCAGCTCATGTTTGGTTGGCTGGGCATGCTCTAATGGATGCTGGCTTGTTCATTTGCAGACTGTGTATCGCGCCGCGCCATTGTACGAGAATGAGCTTTTTCCAGAAAGTCCCCATTCTTCTGGATGCGACCCCTGGTGTGAAGCATCTCCATGTCATCGCGGACGCGTACGTGGGCTGTGGGTTTTGTCCTGTGTGTACTCCGGAGGCGAGGCTGATGAATTGTTGTGGACTCGTACAGATTTGTACCGGTGATCAAGATGAAGATGGACAACATTCCAGTGGATCTGCTATTTGTGTCGCTCAACATGCCCACCATACCGCACGACATTGACGTGCTTGACGACAGCTTTCTGCGCAACCTGGACGAGCCGTCGGTGAGTATTGCATCCACCACGGTACCAATCCTCAGCTGGAAATGCGCATGCCCTGACATTTGATGGTGGTGATGCACACAGGTCCGGAGTCTGAACGGTGTTCGTGTGACCGAGCGTATCCTGCAGCTTGTTCCAAACCAGGAGCGTTTTCGAACGACTCTCGTCGCAGTGAAGCAGTGGGCGAGGGTATGTCTCGCCTGATAGTCAGCCGAAGAGATATGGACACTCTAATGACTCTGTGCTTGTGTCTCCAGATCCGAGGGATCTACTCGAACGTGCTCGGTTTCCTGGGTGGAGTGAACTGGGCGATTCTCGTGGCTCGTATCTGCCAGCTCTATCCCAATGCTCTGCCAGCGACATTGCTAGCAAAGTTCTTCCGCATCTACCACATGTGGGCTTGGCCGAATCCGATCCTTCTTGACGCTGCCACGACACCCCCGTCCATGAACTTTCCGGTATGTGTTGTACCCACTTATGATGAAGATACAGTGGAGTGCTCTTGGACTTAGCGTGCGTGCTCCTGTAGGTTTGGAACCCGATGACGAATCCTCGCGACCGAACACATCTCATGCCGATCATCACACCCGCGTATCCCTCGATGAACTCGTCCTACAACATCATCCCATCGACACTGCGGATATTGAAAGCGGAGTTTGGCAAAGGTGTCACAAGAACATTGGACATCGAAACGAAGGTAAGTGCGTTCTTTGACATATTGCCGCTTCGTCTGGACCACCACTGATCCTACACAAACTGGAATAACGTGTAGAAAGCGGCGTGGGGCTCTCTGTTTGCGAAGCCTGTCTTCTTTGAAAGGTTCTTAGCATCTCTGCGTGTTGTGTTTGAGCTGTTCTGATGCCGTCTAATCCTCCAGCTGAGCGTCACCGCCCCGTCCTAACTCTAACGTTTTCTATGATGCCTGACAGGATGAAGCACTTTTTGCGGATCCAGATCACTGCACGAGACGCAGACGCGTTCTCAACATGGTTCGGATGGGTCGAGTCACGACTTCGCTATCTCTTGCAGAGGTACGATACGTAACGTAGCAATGTATGTGTGGCGCAGTGACCAACTTGATTCTGCCATATTAGCCTTGAGAAGGTACCTCACATGAAGGCACACCCGTTTGCGCGCTTCTACGACGTACCTGGGAAGACTCCAACCTGCTGGCTGTTCATCGGCCTCAGCTTCCACATACCCAAGACGGCGCTCGCGAGTGAATCCAGTTTCGAGCTCGATCTGACCGATGCAATTCGCGACTTCGCGCACTACGTCGACCAGTGGGACCAGCGGCGTGGTGGTATGGACCTGCTGATTGATCACTTGCAGCGTGCCGACATCCCCGAGTGGATCGTGGAATCGACAGACGGGTCGTCGAAGCCACCGAGTCGAGTCACCAAGTCGAAGCAGCCGCGGACAGCATCGTCGGCAGCCGATGATGGAGAGCTCGACCGTGAGGAGTCGGTCAAGAAGTCGAAGATCACAAGCAGTGTACCAGATAGCCAGCGGAAGAGCGATCCGGCTTGAGGTAAGTCGAGTGCAGGAATGTAGAATGCGACGAGCGTGCTGAGGAAGGCGCAGTGCCTTTAGAGACGTGAGTCAGAGGTTACCACCAGTTGTGTAGCGCAGCAGTGGGCTAGCGACAGGATCTACGCAGAGCAGCCTCGCACTAGGAGTAGCATCGCAACCGTACGTGTAGCACACAAGAGGTAGATTTGTGTCGGTGTACTCACAATACAACATGGTCTCTCAACCCCAACACGGAGTGTGCTAGTTGTCTACGCTGACGACGCTTGGTACTGACGCAGTACTCGCTTATTCGTGGGTGAAGTTGGCCTTGCGCTTGCCGACGAAGGCAGCCATGCCCTCCTTCTGGTCCTTAGTCGCGAACGAGCTCCAGAACAGACGGCTCTCGTACTTGAGGCCCTCCTGGAGAGTCTGCTCGTACGCCGCGTTCACGGCCTCCTTGGCCATCTTGATCACAGGCTGCGAGAACGACGCGATCTTCGCAGCGGTCTTGACGGCCTCGTCGACGAGCTGGTCCGCTGGCACAACGCGCGCCACAAGACCGTCGCGCTCAGCCTGCTGGGCGTCGATCATGTTGCCGGTCAAGATCATCTCCATGGCCTTCGACTTGCCGACAGCGCGGATCAGGCGCTGGGTACCGCCGCAGCCTGGAATGGTGCCGAGCGTGATCTCTGGCTGGCCGAACTTGGCCTTGTCACCAGCGATGATGAAGTCACAGAGCATGGCAAGCTCGCAGCCACCACCGAGAGCGTAACCGTTCACAGCGGCAATGACCTATGCACCACAAAGTCTACGGTGAGTGGCTGCCCGATTTGAGAGGTGCTTGGTCTGGTGGTGAAGAAAAGGAACGTACAGGCTTCGAGACCTTGGCAATGTCACCCCAGTTGGCGAACATGTTGGACTTGTAGGCCTCCACGAAGGTCTTGGTCGACATCTCCTTAATGTCGGCGCCGGCTGCAAGCATAACGAGTGGTGAGATGTCGAGGGTTGCGAAGCACCAGCACAAGTTCCGTTTTGCATACCAGCGAAAGCCTTCTCGCTGCCCGTGACGACGATCGCGCCAATGTTCTCGTCGGCGTCGAAGGCGTGGGCCGCACCGTTGAGCTCGTCAATCAGAGGGCTGCACAGCGCGTTCAGCGCCTACAATCCAGGGGCCACAGCTGTGAGATTCCAGCTTCCAGCTTCACGATCCTCGACAAGCATCCAACAGCACTGCGCGTACCTTTGGGCGGTTGAGCGTGATCAGCGCGACGTTGCCGCGCACCTCCGTCAGGATGTGCTCGTACTCGGCTGCATCCAACCAACCACACAGACAGACAGCTCCCATCAGCTCCCACAGCTCTAGTAAGAGAACTCCATGATGCAGCCATCACGCGCGAGCGGCTCCACTAAAGCCGACCGCCTTTCTCGTGCTGGTCACATTCATGTCGACGTACCCTTGGCGGCGAAGGAGCGCGTGAGCGGCGTGGCCATGCGCGTGGTCTTGCGGAGAGCGAACATGTTGCGTTTGCGTGGAGAAGGAGCTCGTGGGTTCGACGGATATTCGCGAATGGCCTTCTGCGTCAGTCCCGTTGATGCCCACGTCGACTCCGCTGCTGACGAGAATGATACGACTGTAGTACCACAGACACGGGGCTCGGTTCCTATCTTGTTTCTGATTGGCTCAAAATGCGATCTCCAGTTTGCAGCTTCAACTTGAACCGTCCTGGAAATCCTGTCCAGGATTCGCTGAACCGGTTCACTTTTGTCGGTTTTGTCGAAAATGACGCATCGACAAAGTGAACCGGTTACGATCTGGACGGGAGGGTACACCGTAACCGGGTTGAACCGGCGGAGACCATCATTCCGCATGCAATCTTGGCGCGGAAAAGTCGAGTGGAAAATGCAAGCGCACGGCAACATGGCGTCGTGGTGATGGCGATCTTGCTGTGCATTGAAGGTAGTTTAAGCTGCGCGTATCATACGAAAAGAAGATGAAGGACACGAAGGTGGGAGACGAGCGCGTCGAGAGCGCGGCGGCGGCGCCGGCGTTGGCGCTGATCGCGACGGGCGTGATGACGCGCACGCGAGAACAGGCGCGCCACGAGATGACGCAGCGAGAAGCGCTCGCGCGCGCGACGCCCCCGCGGAGACACCAGGCCGTTGATGGGGCAGATTCGAGTGGCGAGGTGGACGAGGCGTTTTTGCTTTCGCCGCGGTACGCCTCGGAGGCTACGGTTCGTGAGCTCCAGCAGCGACCAGCAGTGCATTTCGTGGTGCAAAACGCCACCGCTGCTGGCAAAGAAGACGAGATCTCGCGTGGAGAGAAGGCAGCAGCACAAAAGCCAACGCCGCCTGTGACGAGGACGACGCCGCCAGCTCACAGCAAGCGCCAGAGCTGGTTCTCGCCTGTCCACGTGCCTCTCACGCATCGTAAATTGGTCGAATCCCCGCGGATCTTTGACGGCGTCACTCCATCCAAGCCGCTCGCTGCGAGGCTGACAAGTGGCTCGCAGAATCAGACGTCCCAGCCAGCTCAGTCGACATCTAGAAGTCTCGTGCCACGAGTTGCCTTGCTGCAACCCACCAGTGGAATGAACAAGGCAAGCAACCAGAAGCGCCGACCGACTGTGGACGGGTAGGACAATCGATTCACTAGTGCTACTGATTATTCTGCGTCGTGCACTGATGGCTGACTGCTATGCTGGACGATAGGGACTTCATCGATGCGCTCCGAGCCAAAAATCGCGAGCTCTACGATAGAATCGTGGCGCGTTTCAAGGAGATCCGGCGGGTGGAGCAAGCCTCTGACGCGTCTCGGTTCTCTTTCATGACGGAAACGAAGCAGCCTGAAGTCCTCGACGCTGATGATATGGTGTCTGGTATTACGAGTGTGGAGGATGCTGTCTTGTTCTTCCTCCACGAGAAGCATAAACATGACATTCTCTACTTCAAGCGTCGATCAGATGCCCACGGCAACACGCAGGCTCAAGTTGGTGGCAAGTTGTCCCTCTCTGTCTCCTTCGGAGCGACAGCAAAGCTGGATGCAACAGCGCGATACATGCCATACGATCTAGAACGCATTCCTGCGTCACCAGAACCAGGATCAGGCGACTTTTTCATCATGTCATCAACTGCGCTTGTTCATCACGCAAATGATAACAGCGATGAGTTCGTCGGGGAATCTATTCCGATTGCGCAGTGGATCATGGAGAGCAAGATGTTCTCGCTACTGTTGGCTGGGATTCCTCTCTTCCAGAAGTTCTTGGTGCGCAAAGTGTTCGTATGGTGGTCGTTGGAGACCCGCCACATGATCTTTAAGGACATGAAGAAACGGATGAGTCGCTCACTTCCACTAGGAAGAGAGTCGTTTGCTCGTCCGATGGTGGCATCCTTCCAAGCACTCCGACGAGTTCAGCAAGTGCGAGCACTCACTCTCCCGACGAAGCATCTCGCTTCCATCAGTCTTACAGCTCTCCACGACCACCATCGAGAGCGATTGTCAGAAGCTGAGACGAAGTTTATCGATGCGAAGGAAGAGCTGTTGCAGATTCTCGACACCATGGTGCACGATATCCAGCTGAATACGGATCCTTCCACGCAGCTGGATGATCTCTATGGGGTGGAATCGCGTGAGATACACATGGTCAATCCGAAATGGAAGTCAGCGCCGATCAAAGCCTTACGTCGGCGAAAAGAATCGCTGACTCGGCAGATCGAAACAGCAAAGCTCGATATGTCTCTTCTCGCCAAGTACGTGCGATTGATGGAGTACATGTTCACCGAGAGCGTGTACTTAATGATCCTTGGGTGCGTTCGACACCTCACCTGCGAACTTCGAGTCGAAGAAAATCAGGGCACGATCAGCGCAGCAGTAGCAATCGTCAAGGATGACTTGGTGCTGTCCCCATCTGTGGTGGAGATGAAAAATGTTCTACTCGAAGGAATCGCACGACTCATTCGACTGGCCGGCAATTTCCATTTTACGAAGAATGCTGTGACATGGAGCACCAATCGTGGCACGGGGTCACTCGTTCTCATCTCGTCCGCTTTCGCATCAGACGCAATCTCCTCTCAATTCGACCTGCAAGAAGTGTTACGAAAAGACATCGAGTTCAAAGAAGTCTCGTCCAAGTTGATCGAAGAAGTGGTAAGCTGCTTCGATGAAGCTGCTCATCAAATGAAGGCGTTCGAGTCTTTGAAGCCCATCTATGCTGCCGTCCAATCCGTGAGTCGTGCTGGCTCCGTTCGAAACTTGAAGGGTTCCACCAGCAACCTCAACACGGACGTCGTGGTAGAATTGCCTAGTGTGCTTGGAGTCTCTGGCAGTGAACTGGCCCGTTACCTTCGAAGCCTTGCGCATCGACTCTCCGTGTTGGATAGATCGCAGCACGCATGTCAAAAGATCCAGTCGAGCTGGAAAGTTGGCTTCTTGGAGATACAGTGTCGTCGGTCAGTGACAGAGATTCTTGATCTCATCAACGAAGAGCGCGAAATGCTTCACCAGCATGTTTTCCAGCTGGCTGCGCAGGGAGCAAACGAATGCCTGACTGCAATCCAGAAAGCGTCCACAGTGTTTGAAGACCGTCCTCAGCTCATCGAATACTTTTGCGAGCAACTGAAGCAGGTCAAGATGCTGAAGGACCACGACAAGCAGCTTCACCAAGATATTCGCAATGTTGACGAAGTTGTTCGAGCACTCAAACGATATGCGCCAACTCTGCTGACGGAGAGCGCAGTTCAGTACAACTTGCTCCACACCATGTATGCGAAGTATGGTATGCTTACTCAATCACATGACAAGTTTGTCAGCAAGATGCTACCAAACATCACTCAGCAAGTCAGCAATGCCTTGCAGCGCTACACCGTGCGCTGTCAGCGGCTGATCCGTATCTACGAAGAGAACTCGGGGATCGCGACAGAAGAAGAGTTGGAGAAGAACGTTGGTACGTTTCAAGACATTTCTCGAGAGATCCGATCCATAGAGAACGCCACACGCCTCTATCAAGACTATCAGAGAATGGTTGGGATGAAAGCTATGGAGATCACAATGCTTGTCGACGCGCGGCTACGGTGGGATGAGGTGCAAGATCTGGTCACGTTCACAATCCAGTGGAAGGCTGCGACCAAGATCATGGAAAGCGGGATCTTCAATGATCAGCCGTGGAGAAACCATCATGAGAAAGTGGGTCTCTTCTTGGCTCGCATCCAAGCCATGCAGCAAGATCGAACGAAGACTTTTGCATCGGGGCTCATCGAGAGATTGAAGGTTTCGATTGCTGATTACCAGCGGCACCTCGAGCTCCTCATCGAAATGGCAGAGCCATTCGTCAAGTCGCATCATTGGCAGCAGATCTTGGCACTTTTGGATATTGTGAACTACGTCTCAGCGTCCGGAGTTGTTCTTTCCGATGGCTCAACGCTCACGTTGGGTTTCCTCCAGACACACTCTCTTTGGAAATTTGAAGGGCACATTCGAGAAATCACACTCAAGGCACGTCATGATGCTGTCACGGAGAGCAAGATTGAAGACATGAAGCGTCGTTTGAATGCGACCATACTTCCGCTAGTGAAGGTTGATGAGTCCTACGAGTTGGAAGCAGCCGGCACTCTTCAAATTCTGACTCAGTTCGAAGACGACTTGGTCACTGTTCAAACGTTGGCACAGTTTGCGTCGTCAGCTCAACTCTCATCGAGTCTCGCTCAATGGGCCGAAGAAATCAGCAACTACCAAGACATCTTGGACTCGTGGGTCGCGGTCCAAGCTGACTGGAAGCGGTTGGCTCTTATTTTCAGCCACCACGACGTCCAGCAAATTGTCGTCGATGCAACCTACGAGTTCCAAGCCCTCGAGCGCAAATGGCGAGCGATGATGACCGCGGTCAAAGGCTCTTCGCTGCTGACGGTGTGCCTACGGGAGGTGATGAGTCGCACATTTTTAAACACTTGCTCAGTCACGTTCGATAAGCTGTGGAAGGAGCTGGGAAGCTATCTGTGGGAGAAGCGCCACTTCTTCCCTCGGTTGCATTTTGTATCGGACCGGGATTTATTACGCATCATCGCCTCGTCGAAATATCCAGCAAGGTTATGTCGGCTCATTTCGAAGTGCTTCCGAGAAATCCACTTCTTGCGAATCGTGCGAGTTGATACCGCCAATCGCCAGAAGCGCGCGAATTCTGTGTCGAAGACGACCACGCTGATCGATCCGGACGAAAAAGACGATGATGAGAGCTGCCTCGATGAAGATAAAGTTGTCCAGCTTTTCGATATCGAGGGCGTAGTCGGAAGATGTTCGAACGAAGAGCTTCACATTAAAGGACTGCGCGTAACCTCCAGTCCCGAGATTTGGATGAAAGATCTCAGCAACCGCATCACCGATGCGGTCAAAGAAAGTGTGTGCGTGGCTATGGACGGGCCTCTCGCTGGTGCATACGAAGGGCACTTTGAAGACCTCTACCGGTCCCAGCCTACATCCGTTGAGAGAGAAGCCGGCGACAAGACTCCTCTATGCATCGCTCCGCGATATTCCAGTTTATCGAGATCTTGGATGGCTCTGCCGTTGCACCTCATCGTACTGTGCTTGAACGTCATGCTCACGAATGAGCTGACTGCACTTGTGTTCATCGAACGAAACGGAGGAGACTGGGCATCGTTCTGGGATGGTTTCATAGCCAAGAAGCGCAATCTGACAGGGTTTATTCGGCGACGAGACATCACGAAGCGTGAACGGCTTGTTGCATCGAATATCCTTGTACTTCTCCTGAATAAAACTGATGGCATCGAAGACCTCTTCCGTGAAGACGCCGCAACCGTCCCCTCGTCAAGCGTGGCTCTATCGGCCCACAATCACCACGACACGACCATGATACACTACAACTACGCAAACGGCTCTTCATTTGCGTGGACGAAGATGATGCGGTTCTACTACGAGCCATTTGACAAAAAATGTGTTATCCATCAAAGTGTCAAGACGTACGAGTTCGGCAGCTCATTTCTGGGTGGGTACCTGTGTCCTGTTCTCACACCTCTCTGCGATCGAGTGGTCCTTGCTCTCAATCTTGCAGTATCACTGGAAGTCGGAGCCATCGTCCACTCGCCAGCGAGCACGCAAAGTGTTGGGAAGCAAACATTGCTCAAGGAACTCGCAACGTCTGTTGGGAACGAACTCGTTCCCTTCGACTGCTCGATGGCAGTTGGTTTCAGCCAGTTCCACCAACTGCTTCTCGGTGCTCTTCAATGCGAATCGTGCTGGGTGTTTCTGCACGGCTTGGAGTGCAGAACTCAAATGAGTACGATTCGGTTCGTGTCTCGAGAAATCGGCCGTTTGCGAGACGTGATTCATGGAGGACACGACGTCTTCATGCTCGATGGGATTTCCGTCACCCTCTCCAATCCGAATATTGGTATATTTGTGTCCGTATCACTTGATCTACACAACAATGCCGATCATCGCGAGCTCATGTTGCGGATGTCACACATGTTCATGCCTGTGGTCTGCCACCCTCCAGAGTTTAGACGAATCGGTGAGGCCATCTTAGCGGCAGCGGGTATGAAGGAAGCCGCAGAGCTTAGCCAGAAGCTTGTCTCCTTGTGCGAGCTCTTCAAGCACAGTCCAGTCCGTTGTCTCAGTGCTCCTGTCAGCTTGCGGCAGTTCATCGTGATTTTCAAAAGTACAGCTGCGAAGCACATTTCCAACGTTTGGAAGTCGGAAGAGAAGTGCCTGATCTTGTCGCTGTGGGACGAGCTCGGCATCAACGTCGTTCCTGACCAACGGGTGTTCGCATTCAAGGTCGTGCGCTCCGTATTTCCTGCTGCTGAGAAGCTTCAACTCAGTCCTTTGGGGATGCTTGCCACTCGTACAATGGCTGAAGACAGCGACGACAAGCAGCCGAATAATGGTCAATCCGATGTCGACGATGAGCTCGCGTACGATAGTGATGAAGAAGAGAAGCGGCAAGATCTTCTAAAGTTTCGAGATGAAGCTCGGTGCGCTATGGAGGCTCTCAAGCAGTTGGTCCCGACAGACCAATATATTCGCAAGTTGATCGACTTTTACCAAGTCTCACGCACGAACATGTTCACGGTCTTAGTTGGCCAAAGCGGATGTGGGAAGACAACTGCTTTGGAGATCCTTCATTACGTCATGACGAATCATAGAAGCGTGACCCGTCGAGCTACGGAAACCTCGGCCCAAGTCACTTCATCAGATCCCCCTGACAATCATGCGAAGACAGTCCGCCTCTTCCCTTCAGCGTATGAGTTCGAAGACATCTACGGCCAGGTAAGGTTCCATCATTTGTTTCGCTTCATTGCATGTGTACTGACTCGATCGCCTATTATGTTGACAGTTCAACGACGATTCAACCTGGCAAGATGGCTTCCTGACCAAGTTCATTAAGAGCCATTGCGAAGACGCAACACACCTTCGCATACATCCGATATCGAAAGATTCCAGCGGCTCAGCTCGGTTTCATCACCGGTTGCAATCACCTTGGCTTGTGCTTGATGGCCTCGCAGATCCTTCGGTATTAGAGCCGCTGAAAGAGTTTGCCACTGGAGAAACTTTAGGGACGAACACACTGCAACTTCCAAACGGCGACCAGCTTCACTGCGAGAATGTGATGATGCGGATATTCTGCGAAGTCGCGGATCTGGACGAATGGTCTCCTGCCACAATCACCCGCTGCGGTGTGCTGTACTTCCCTTCGGATCTCGTTCCCTACACGGTGCTGATCAAGAGCTGGGCACGACGGTATACGGTAACGAAACCAAAGCACGCGCCGTTGGCAAGTCGCATGGCGAAAATGGCTCGATCTATGCTGCCGCCACTTCTTGATGTCTGCAAGCGCAATGTGAAGGCTGCTATCGAGACGCTTGTGCCGCATCTCGTTTGTAACTTTCTTCATCTTCTGGGGTGGTTCCTGGAGCAAATGCCTCTTGATTTGGCCTCGTCCGATGAGGAGTGCGAAGAGCTGGACGGCAAGATAGTCATCATCTACGCGGCAATGATGACGCTCGGTCTGTGCGTCCCAGAGAAGGGTCAGATCGAGTTCCACACGGCAACAGTATCGCTCGTGCCAGAGATCGTGAAGCTGTTTGGGCCAGATATGTTCACGACAGGTGGACGAACGATTTACGATGTCAGTGTCAAGTTTGAGAACGAGAACCTCCAACTCGGCATCTTCGAGGCCCCTCTTCCGCTACTTGCGGACGGGTACATGTCGTGGCATCGAAATGGGATGCGCCGCAAGTCGACATTTCGCCGCATGAGTAACAGTAATCATACAAGAGGAGGAGGACTCGTGGGTCTGGGGACGTCTCCAACGCTGTTCATTCCGACACCCAGACTCCTCGCATATCGAGATTGGATGAGAACGATGTTCATGGCGAAGGCGAGCGTTATCGTCGTCGGTGCGAGCGCGATTGGAAAGACCCGATTGTTGGAGGATACCCTGACGGAGCTCATTAATTCCGAGCGGTTTGATAACAAATGCTTCCAGATAAACAGCTCTGCTCGTGGCGAAGACGTCTTGAGCTGTGTCGAGAGCGGTTTACCGAGGAAAATGCGGAGCGTGTATTGCCCAGGGGCTGGAAAACGCGCACTTGTCGTCGCCATCGAGAATCTCAACTTAGAGACTGAGGTACGGAGAAAGGAAGAGAGAATGCACCGTGTTCGACGAAAACTGACTGTTTTGTTTCTATGCAGCGTCACCTACCGACCGGTCTGGTAGTTCGACCGTGTACTGAGATGATCCGGCAAATCTGCGACGCCAAAGGTGGCTTTGTGAAGACCACGAAGGAGTTTGTCGAGTTTCGTGATGTGGCGTTGGCATGCTCGTTTACGACATCGACGTACGGACCACGGCTTTCAACTCGCCTTCTACGTCACTTCCACGTCGTGTGGATGACCGATCCTTCGCGTGAGGTCTTTCGAACGATACTGGCGACGTTTCCTGAACAGGTTGTGGGTCGACTACCACAAACAGCGGCGTTCACCGCTTCGAATGTTGCACGACTATGCCGCTTCCCGATCGAGATTTTTCACGCGATTCGAAAACACTTGAAGCCGACACGCACTGCGCCGCATCTGCTGCTCAGCCTGAACGATGTATTGCGCTGCTTTAGTCGGCTCATGAATGTGTCGGCCAAGTCCACAGAGAGCTTCAGTGATCTAGAAATCTACGCGTTGTCGACGACATACCAACTGTATCGAAGTCGCATGATGGATCAAGGCGAACTAAGCAAGCTTCAGTCTCTCTGTACATCGGTGGCCAAGAAGATTGGGTGTTCCTCCGCGAGCTGGGACGTGATCAAGAATCCGAATGACTATCTGTACGCAGACTATGGAGACAACGACGGATGCGTTCGTATATCCAATCGAGCAGCAGTGACCCTATTTATCGCTGCCGATGAGCGCTTTCAATGGTACAATCGAAGCGCAGCAAAAGAGCCGACCCACAGCATGGAGCTACAATCATCCAACACATTAGACACCGATACCGCCACTCACGTCCAAAGCTCCTCGCCCAATCCGATGGGTATCAGTCCCTTGCCGCTTCTTCGAAAGTCGAGTAATATCGGCGCGAATGCAACTGGTGGGGTTGGTCCAGCTAGTGGACCAGGTAGCACCGTCCACGATGGAGAAGATCCAGAAGACCACGATGACGGCCAGTCCAGACTCACGCGACGATCATCCTCACGGATAGCATCCTCACCTCAGACCACGAAGCCCATCGAAAAAAGCACTGCGGTCTCACCTGCAACGATCCAGAACATGCTGGATGTGCTCAGCTTTCTACAGTCTGGAGTGCGGCATCTCTTGTTTTGTGGTGCCGAGCCATCCAAGCGACGCAGTGCTACCATGATCGCGTGCGGTGCTCAGGCATTCCATTTTCGTGAGGTGACGTCTCAGCTGAAGTTCAGCGAGTACATCGAGCAACTCAAGGTACCAATCTTGGAGGCAGGCTTGAAAGCGTCACACACATTGATCTACGTCGACTGCGACAGTCTCACGCGCGAAGAATTAGATGTGTTGATCCACATCATGCTACACACGGATCTCCCACATCACCTCTACTCATCGTCAGACAAGGCGAAGATCCTCGCTTTAGAGCATCAAATGAGATCTCTTCAGCAGGCGCATCACCGTCGACCGTCAGTATCGTCAATGTTTGATGACTTGACGACCGTAGGATCGACACGAGACGCCTTCATCTCCATTAATGAGCCTCAGAAGGAAGATACGAGTTCCGGAACCCAGCAGAAGAAATCCGCTTATCGGGAGAACCTCCGCCGCTTTTTGTGCGTGGTGCTGTCTTTCGGGTAAGTCTCCGTTCTTTGATGGGACTGTGGGCGAGCTCGTCACTGATCTTTCTTTCAATCAGGCAAAGCACAAGAATGTTCGACCTCGTGGCGAGCCATCCGACTCTTTACTATCATGCCAGTGTTAAAACATTCCGATGGTTCGACCGAGAATCACTCGAAGCCGTCTACACAGACTGCCTGAGCGGTGTGGCACCAGTGAACGAGGCGTTGGCCCGAGCAACTCTATCTTCCGACACCCGACACGATCTGCAGGAGCTGATGGTGTCCATTCATGAAGATGCCATGAAGCTTCTTGTACCAAAGGCTGGCGGGGAGCCATCATCAGACGAGCTGGGTCGCCGGTTTGGCGCTGCACGATCTCGCTTTGAGGACTTTCTTGGCGCATTCAAGACGTTGTTCTTATATCAGAAGAAGAAGATGAATGATCTGCAAGCAGCGCTGACGGTCGCGTTACGATTGATAGAAGGAGACGCACATGAAGCTTCGGGGCAACTCGCGAAGAGTGCCGACGGACGCTCTCAGCTCGTGGAGGCAGCCCAAACCGTCGCAGAGAGCAGCAGGGCGTTGAAAGAATACGAAGCTATTGATCGCGATGCTCGTCGAGGATTTCTACTAGACGAGCAGCGATGCTCGATCCTTCAAGCAGAAATCGAGCAAGAGCGAGAGCTGATCCAGAACGAACTCAACAAGACGCTGCCGGACGTCGCCAAGGCTACCGATGCGCTGTCTCAGATAAACAAGTACCACATCACCGAGATGAAGTCGTTCGTGAACCCTCCCCAACTCGTGCGACTCGCGATGCAAGCAGTTTGTGTGCTACTCGGTGCTCCGCCAACGTGGAGTGAGGCTCTTCGCATTCTCGCAGACATCCATTTCTTGGATCGACTTCGCAATTTTGATAAGGACCGAGTCGACGCATCTCTCATCGATCGCGTGAAAATGTACGTCAACCACCCTGACTTTTCAATGGAGAACATGAAGCGTGCGTCGATAGCTTCTACTACTCTTTGCAAGTGGGTCCTCGCGATCGTTCGATACTTCGAAGTTATGAAGCGAGTCGCACCCACCCAGAAGAAACTCAGTCAGACCATGGAGCAGTATTATCATATCGAAGAGATGGTCCGAACCGAGCGGCAGAAACTTATTGACCTGGAGCTGCAGCTGAACGAAATGCGAGCTCAGCATATCCGCAACGTGCAGCGCGAGCAGGAGCTTCAGCGCATCTACGAGAGCAAGACAAGATGGAAGGCCGAAGTTGTGCAGTTTCAGGATGTTGTCAACCACTGGCTTCGAGTCCTCCGCAAGCGAATGGTCAAGGTCAAAGATCACCATTTCAAGCTGATTGGAGATTGTGCGCTGGCAGCAGCAACGTGCACGTATGCCAGCGCAGTTCCACACACGGAGCGCCATGCGGCAGTCACGAGGTGGCGAGAGCTCGCGATGAAACATCTCAATGGTCGACCATCAAGAACCAGCCCACCGACCGAAAGCGTATCGATGCCCTACGCACATTCGCACCTCAAGAGCTGGTTCTTGACCCGGAAGCTCCTCCGAGACGAGTTCAAGCGTGCTATCATCACGATGGATCTGCGCAATGATGCCCCGTTGACTATCAACATGCTGCTCATGGACCAGATGCAAAAGGTTCGGGGGCGCTTTCCAGTGCTTGTGGATCCCTTAGGTCGCGCTGTGGCATGGCTGAAGCAGCGTTGCCGTGTCATTGGCAGCAGCTCGACGTCTTCGATGGTATTCGAACACGCAGTCGACAATGATGACCATTCAGGTGATACTACAGCAGATTCCAGTGACGCACTTGGCTCACCACATCGAACACCCCGTCACGCTTCAGCATTCCGAATGCTACGGAGGTTTAATATCCTCGTTGTCGACGCAAGCGATCCAAGTGCGACTTCTATAGTTGAAAAGCAGATCAGCCACAAGTCTCGACTTCTGGTGCGTTGACGTCGCTTTCCGTGTTTCCGCTGCCCTCGAGCTGGCGAGCTGAACATTCTTTACCACCACAGATCCTCATTGAGCAAGTCGCCGAATGCGAAGAAGCTCCGTTCCATGCGTTGTTGGATGTCGTGGCGATAGCTCACAAGAAAGGTGGCCACATGGTAATTTTCTCCTCTTGCTCGATCGATAAAATGCTCTCCTGGAAGCCAAAGGTAAGCAGTCAAACACCACCACGTTCTTCTGATAACGTATCTGAAGCCTCGTTTGTTTTTGCGTTCAGGTTTGGAGTCAACTCGGGGTAGTCGACTGTTCTCCAACAACTGGCGAGCTGAAGGACCACATCCTCACCATGTTCTTGAAGCATCACTGGCCAGCGTTGGAAAGCGAATACAAGATCGCATGCGACGAGTACGTGACCGAAAAGGTGAAAGAGGAGCAGGTACTCGCTGCTTTTATCAACTGCCTTCACCAGATATCAGAAGATCGGGAGACTGTGCGGCAGTCGCTCTCGAAAACGAACACTTCCCACTCGGAGAGAGTGGAAGGGTTACTTGCTGCTGTTGGGGATGACGATGGAGTGGGCCTCCAAGAACACGAAATGAGCCGCATCTCCCGCTGTCTCGAAGAGTATGTTGCTGCTCAATCCAGACGCAAGCGTGCGAAGCGCTGCGCATTCGAGCTCCGCGACAAGCGAAAGCAGTTCGAGGCCATCGCGATCCGCACGCAGTCGTTTGTGTTCGCCGAGCAGCAACTTTTCCATCGACACGGAAACCAGTGGCTGCAGTCTCTCGCGTGGGACGTCCCAGCTATCGTTCTCCAAGTGGATGACTGTGTACGCGGCCAGATCCCAACCCTCAACTGTCGTGTGCGCGATGGACCAGACTCCGACCGCATCCAAGGATCAATGGCGAGCATGGTAGAGCGAGTGACACTCAGCTACATCAAACAAAGGCTTCATGGTCTGCCCAGTGAGTATCACCGGGCGTTCCGGTCGCTTGTCGCAATCGGGGTGGCCACCGTGCGAGACGACGTAGCGTTTTCGATGGTGGAGACGCTCCTCCAACCAGTTTCTACGACTGTACGTGACTCACATGCTCTGTCTGATCAAGGCTCGAGCCAGAGCAAAGAGCAATCGGGAGTTGACAAAGTCGAAAGTAGCGACTGGGCTCACACACTTGCCAAGAAGATCGCTCATTCGATCATCTCTTCCGCTCTACGTCGACTAACAGGCCTTGGTGACGATGATGATGAGCCTGCTGCAACAACTCTCCCGATGGAATGCCGAAATCTACACGATCGGATCCAAAGCAGGTTCCTTGCAGCGTTCCCAAGTACTGAGCGTGTGGAAACGTTACGCCTAAGGCTTCGAGAGGATATGAGTGCACATCCAGCTGTCTGGGTTGCATACGCTCGCTGCCCATCGTTGGGCTGGACCCATCAGCGGTTTGATGAAAGCTCAGAAGAGGACAGCCCAGACAACCAAGTGCCTCGGTGGTTGAGCCAATTAAGTGTGCTGGAGCGTCTTCTGCTCTGCGTTGCAGTCTTCGGAGTCTCAGAGGTCGATGTCATGGACGCCATGACGACGTGGTACCTTGGAAGTGTTGCAGGGACTGTGACTGTGACAAAAAGCATCATGGAAGCCGGGCAAGACCTCGCCGGTACAGGCAACAGCCAGCAGCCATTGCTTGTGCACTACAACCCACAACGCCAAGTCTCGACGCTGTATTCGAGCCTTACGTACTGTGCACGGCTCGTCGGCGTTCGTGAAGAGCAACTCGTCTTTTTGTCGATGCAAGTGGAGAGCGATGTCCAGCGACTACGCTTGCTCAAAGATTTCCACGCGAGCGGCGCGTGGGTGATCATCTACGATATTGCACTGGCACGTCAAAGTGGACGGAATATGCTACGCCTGGAGCTTCAACGGCTGCACGATATGCTGCCTACGATGGCGAACGTTTCACAGGAGTTTAGAGTTTGGATCCTGAACTCGATCCAAGCCATGTCGACAGCACACCAACGTCCGAGCATGATCGGAGGCTCGTCTTCAAATCCTTCTCGACTCCACGTGGGAACACTAGTCCGCCATCTATATCTCGAGTGTCCGCGAGGGTTGTTCGAGTATTACCAGGCTTTCGTCAAGGAGGAGCAGTTACGCAAGCTGCATCTAGAGAAGCAACAGCAACTGCAATCGTTCGCACAAGAACCGGGATCAAGCACTTCAACCAAATCCAGTCCCCAAAAGATCGGCCTGCCGGTGCCCTCGCCTAAGCGAACGAGCACGCGATCTGCAGTATCAACACACATATTGAGCTCGCTCGCAGCGCATACACCACTCCAACCAAATCAAACCTGGATCCAAGCAGCGCTGTGGATCTTCCACTCGGTTTTTCGCAGCCAGGTATCGTCTGGCGTTCTGGAGAGCATGCCATCTCAGAGAGCCTCACTTAGCAATGAAGAATCTACGTGGATGCCGTTGTCGTGTGATCTGCTCGCCTCTCACTTCGAGTTGGAAAGAGCGATGAGACTCATTCTGCTTCACCAGCGACAGCGTTCAGCAGCGTCTGCAATGGCTGCTGTCTCTGGAGGTGTTATCGGTTTGTCTGGTGCGAGTCCGGCAGCAGAGTGGACGGTACTCTACGAGCTTGCGAGTGCAGTGTACGCGGGCAGGATTGCCCAGCCTGCGATGCTGCATGTGTGTCGAGATCTTATGGCAGCGTGTCTCGTTCCACCACAACTCCCCAGTGAATTCAATGGCTGGAACCGCGGGGGTGCATGGGATCAGCGTCTGATGGTGACTCGCGACCTCATCACACAAGGTGACACTCTATCACCCACAACTGCTGCCGAAGAAGTGAGTCTCATGCCTCATAGTCTTCGATGGAGACATAAACAGACGGAGTGGAGAGTGGCTACAAGCAGTAGGTCGTCGGACGCAGCGGTGAAGGAAAGTTCGCACGTGACGACAGAGTTCCTGCTTGCCGGCCAAGCAACGGCCTTGCAGTTGATGCAACAACTCCCATCCAAGAACTGTTTGACCCACGGTGTGCAAAGGCAAGAACACCAACGACGAACGAGTGTTATCACCGCTAGGCGAAAGAACAAACCCCCAGGAGTTTTCATCCCCTCAGCTTCACAGGATGCACAACCGGCGACTGCGACTCTGGCTTGGCAACGTGGAGCTCTCACGCATTTGCAACAAGTTGAAATGCCTGCCATGGAGGTGTACTTGCGGCGTATATGGGAGCTACTCGAGTATCTCTCTGCGCTCAAGCCTGAAACAATGGATTGTGCGCCGAACGCCGACCATTACAAGTTGCTGTTAAATACACTGCGGCAATCACAGCTCCCAGAAGGATGGCGGTCAATGTCAGTCACATTGGCGCCTGGGTCGTTGCCTCCACGTCAACGAAACGTGAAGAAGTACGCAGCCCCCACTCGACTGGACGACTGGGTTTCTTGGATACACCAGGCTGTCGTTTTGTATCAGGCAGTCACGAGGTCCCATCTTGTTGACCCTCTCTGGCTACCAGCGTTGAGCGATCCAAAAGGTATGCCTCTTGTGAGCCTTGCGAGCTTCCACCATGTGCTAACAACTACGCTCGTAGCCTTTTTGTTTACAATCCAGAACAGCGTTGCCAACGAGAAAAATCTCTCAATGGAGTCGCTCTCCTTTCTGATCGTCGATACTTCATCCGACAGACCAGCTCTCGATCCACACAATCAAGGACAGAAAGAAGATGAGTCGGATGTTCTTGCAGTCTTTCGGGTCTCTGGATGTGTGGTCTGGGTGAGCTACCGTCTTCACTTACGACTGGAGATTGAGATGTCCTCCCAACGCTGACGTGTTTTATGCCTGATGTTAGAACGCTCACTGGTCAGCAGAGAAGCATGCGCTCCAAGAATCTGCCACGCCGAGTGAACCACGAGGACCAGTCGTGCTGGATGCGTTGCCACCACTGACGATCCACGTCACCACTCGTTTCGCAGACGTGCAAACCAAGACCGGAGACCTTCGCGTCGACTCAGGCCATCACCACCACCTCTACCGAT
>JAADVE010000016.1:0-53126 GCA_023334595.1 Pythium utonaiense | reverse complement strand
GTGAGCTTCTGGATCTTATCACTTGGCTTCTCTTCCGAAGTGTGGCAAGCAAGAATAAATTTGACCTTATCCACCGCATCCATTACTTGAAGCCCTTCATGTGGCTCTACAACCCTCGTTCGTGTGAAAGCGTCCCGCTTGTATGCGTGTTGTTTACTCAAATATACTCGAGTGAGTTCGTGAAATAGAACTGATCGATCGAGGCGATGGGCTGGGCAGTGCTATAGATCCGGCCACAGCCGTGAACTGCTGGAGATGACACCAAGATAGCCAACGGCGAACGTATCGGACCAGTGCGTTTCTTTCGCACTCCACATCGGCTTCAGGCTCTTAGCCATGAGCAGGAGATCGTGGGGTCCAAGCAATCCTGAGAGGGTCTCTGGTGCTGGGCTGCTTCCTTCATGGCGAGCAGGATACTAACCCGTTGGCATGTTTTATGGCTCCACCGCAAGCTAATGCGTCCGTTTGGCGCTAAATGCAGGAGATGAATCACTCCTAGTCTAGCATCCAGTGTGATAGGCGGTCAATCATCTTCTTCACGCGACAAGAGCTCCCAAGGAAGTCAACACAAATGGGAACATGCACTAGCACGGGCGTGCTTCCATCGGGCATCTCCACGAAACGACTGACGAAGGAACAGTGCGCGATGGTGCAGAAGTACCTCCCGGACTTCCCCATCTACACCACGTCTACCGAAGCACACCGCCTAACGGCTGCGACGCATTGGAACTCGACGTTCAAGGAGATGCCGTCCAGTAGATCCACTCGAGCTAGTCAGAGCAGCGCCTCCACAACTGGACGTCATTCAGCACCACCAAGCCAGAGTGTCTCACGTATCACTGTGCTCTACGACACCTTTTACGGATATCTAGACCAGCATTCCCCCGAGCTCAAGCCGGTCTTTCGGTCGTCGATGCACGTTCGAGGCAAGGTGCTTGTCCACATCAGTGCCGGCATGCGCACCATCCTATGTGACGAGCGCATGACAGAGAAAATGCTCGACCTCACCAAGACGCACGTGCGGTTTGGTGTCAAGCTCGAGTATTTCAACAAGCTAGGCTTGGCTCTCATGTACGCGATGCGTGTGGCCTCGGAACACGCATGGAGCAGTGAGATCGAAGACGCGTGGCGTCACCTCTTCACGCACTGCGCTGCGATCCTGCTCGTGCACCACAACAAGGCACTCGAACGCAAAGACTTTATCAAGCAGGAACAATTCAAGCACGAGCCACACGGGCCAGAGATAGAGGATCTGTACAAACCCAAGAAGTAAATTATGCACTAGTTCACACAACCGAACCAACCTGCCACTTTCCTATTTCTCCAAAGTGGGCGGAGCTCTGAGGGCGGAGTTCATGAGGTGACGAGCAACCGAGAAGGTATCTTCTGAGCCCTAAAATACCCACGCAAGGAGTTCACAGCATTGCTACTTTGTTGGCTACTGTACAACAGCCAACCATGCGCTCAGCGAATAGGCCTCGTCCTCAGAATCAATCGTGGCTCACCGCCGATGGCTCGCTCCGTCACGTCGTGGTGTGTTTCGATACACTGCGAGTTTGCACTCGCCCCACGGAGTAAGCGAGGAGCACCTCCGAGTCGACAGGAATCGGATACGCAAGGGTCGTCCTTGCAAGGAGGGAAAACACGCGCATTGACGGCATGGGTGGTTGTGTCTCGTCAGTCCACTCGGGCGAGCCAGCAGTCAAGTTCTCCAAGCAGTTCTGCCGCATCATCGGCCACTACTTACCGCACTTCAACTACTCAGAGGCGTCAACAAACGACGACCGGCTCGTGGCGTTTTCACACTGGGAGCACGTCTTCAAAGAGACGATTCACACAACCACCTCGAGTCCCAACTCCCCTGTTGCACGACTGTATGTGAACTTCTACAACCATCTATTCGAGAACGCACCACATCTGAAGCCGTTGTTCAATTCAAACTCACAAGTCCAGAGTCGCGTGCTGGTGCACATCTCAGCGGGGATGAAATCACTGCTGCAGAGCCAGAATCTCGTCCAGAAAGTGATGGAATTGGCGATTCTTCACATGAAAATTGGTGTGAAACCCGAGGACTTTGATCCGCTGGGTGACACGCTCATCCACGCCATGAAAACCACATCTGGGGATGAATGGAGCGAGCGAATTGAGCTGGCATGGCGACGGATCTACTGCCATGCTGCCATTTTGATTCTCGTGAATATTCCCAACACGGGCCTCGATATGAACGACTTCCATGAAGATAAGTAATCAAACGATCTGACTTCACGGCTTGCTGGTCTCCTTGAGCTTTTGCATTTCAGCTCGGAACGCAGTGCGACCGAGGTCGATGCATCGCACCTTGGCGTTGTTCTTGGCCAAAGGATCCGCGCCATTTTCGACCAGAAAGCGGGCGATATCTTCGTGTCCTTCGTTCAGCGCAAGATGCAGCGGCGTATTTCCTTAGCAATTCAACAGAGAATCATATCCGTGTTAGCAGCGTTGTTCTTTAGCAGGCTCTGACATGGTACAGCACGTACCGGCCTTGTCTCGCGTGGTAAGACGAGCGCCATGGTCGATGAGCAAGGCGACGATCTCTATGCAAACGCACCAACCAGTCAGATATCTTCTGACCCCAATGAGCGATACTACGATGCAAAACCTACCTCGGCTAGGCCGACCACCAATCGCGCGCATCAATGGCGTGTTTCCTACATCATCCTGATCAAATCAACGACGCTGTCAGCCACAGTGTCTGCGGACAAGTTCCCTCAGACAACGTGCATCGTACAGCATGGTTGATGTCCTTGGTGTAGTCCACCAACAACTCCGCAATCTGGAGACGACCTACAATGCCACTCCCTCACGTAAGTCCCATCCGCACCATCTCATCTATCACCATCACCATCATATATACCTTTGTGGTAGTGCAGTGCGATCTGTCCACTTTCATTCGGGATGTTGGCATTCGCTCCACTACAACAGAGATCCACGCGTCACATCAGCAGCAGTATCATCTCTCACAACACGCTGTGCCACTCACTTGCTGAGCAGGAAGCTCACGATCTCGCTGTGGCCAGCGGACGCTGCGCTCATCAAAGGCGTCCACCCGGCGTCGTCCTGCACGTCCAGTCGAGCACGCGCCTTCGTCACGAGGAATTCTACGACTTCCAACGCGCCGTTACCCGCGGCCCAGTGCAACGGCGTACGCTCATCTTCGTCCTTCCGATCCAGATTCTCACCGCGCTCCAGCATCTCCTGCAGGTGCGTGAGGTTCCCTACGGTGATCGCTTCATGGATCTCCATTTTGTTCGCTTTTGTATCTCTGCAACTGAGGAGCTCTCTAGTATATGTCAGTATATGTTCCAAGACCTCTCTTTAGTGAATATAGTTAAGAACACGTTACGTTCTGGTCGTCTCGTCTATTCCTGTGACGTGTGCGACGCGGAAACGTTGAAGAGCTCCGCGAGTGATGAGATCATGCCGCCATATTTAGAGAGCGCGTCAGTCGATCACGAAGAAGGTATCGATACGTAGCGCATTTGTGAGCAGTGTGGCAAGCGGGTCAGTCAGTAGACCGACGAAGGCAACTTCAAGTGCCCTCTTCAAACTCTAATGCGATGTGCAATTGGGTACCACGCCCATTATCCCATGCCAATCACACGGCAAACAAAGATCCTGACCGATTTAGGGCGGAACCTGGGGGCGTGCGACCCCGCGAACGGATCTAAAGTGGGGAGCGCCATTAGTACCCACGCATCCAACAGAAAATCGTCGATTTTTATCGGGATCTCCTCCCTTGCGCTTGAAGGTCTTCGTCCCGTCTGCACATATCGCGCTAGAGGTCTAGCTTCGCGCGTTTTGCTTCAAGGTCTTACTTCCAGATATCCCTGGTACTTGGCTCACGACCACCGACGCTCGCACGAAACAAGTAACAGCCAAAATGTCAGCTTCAGTGTACTATGAAGCCACCAAGAACTTCCTGTGTGGCCAAGTTGTCTCTGTATTCAGCCTCATGGGACTCGTGATGGCCAAGCGCCTCGTGTATCGCGATGTGAACTCACCAATGCTGCTCAACTTCTTCTTCTACTTGTTCCTGGCGGTCGTCTTCACACTCACGACCTTCATCCAGCCCTTGAGCACTCGCAATCAGCCAGCGTCGAGTCCTCGTGCCCAGGTGCAGTGGTGGTTCTATCCGATCTTGGCGGTGATCGACGCTCAGGCGAATATATGCGCTGCAAAAGCATTGGAGTACGTGTCCTTCGCAACCACGGGATTGGTGCTAAATCTCGCGGTCCCCTTCGTCTTCACGCTGTGTGTGTGCATCTTTGGGATGGCGTACAAGTGGAAGCATTGTATTGGCTGCCTTCTCACAGTTGTTGGCAGTGCTGTGGTGCTTGCCGGCTGTGTGCATCGTCAGAAAAGCGTCGCACTCGGCTCGGAGAACGAGCTTTACGGTTGGAGCCTCGCTGTACTAGCGGCGGCGTTGTACGCTGGCTCGACCGTAATCAATCAGTGGTGCATGAAGATCCGCGGTGTTGATGAGATTGTTGATTGTCTGAGCAAGGTCGGTGTTTGGGGCACTGTGTGGTGTATGGTCCAGATTGCCCTCTTCGAGCGAGCTGAGGTGTCCGCGATCATCTGGACAGACCAGGTCGTGATGCTCTTTTTGGGCTACGTGCTATGCATGTTCGCCTTCTACACAGCGGTATTCGTGCTCGTCCAAGCGACGGAGACTACCATGTACAACATCTCGCTCCTTTTCTCGAGCCTCTACTTGATGTTGATGGCACACCACGCGCTGGAGGAGGAGCTTGATGCCTACACGTGTGCAGCGGTGATGGTCATGTTCATCGGGTTGTCGATCTACACGTGGTCTCGTACCGCTGTCGAAGGTATCAACGGCTCGAACGGAGGACTGCCCCAGATCAGCTTCAAGTCGATGCACACGCCGAGGGAGATGCGCGATGATGAGCTCGTGCTCAACAAGATCCGCCTTGCAGAAGTGTAGACGTAGGCTGCTTCCACCGATGTGCTCGCATACAACGACTGGGGTGGTGGAATACTGAGATGCGCGATTTCATCGTACTGAATTGTATTGAGGGACAGCGTACTCCAATATAAAACTACTAAGAATTTAACAGCGCAGCGCCATAGTGGTGTGGCCATCATAGCACTACGAAAAGTAGCTGGTTAATCTTGAGATCAAGCTCTGCATTGTGCTGGAAGCAGGCTGCGGCGTGAGGAACTGGGTGATCGTCGGCAGCGTGGCGTCCTCACAAATGTCCACCGCGAAGCGCGCGCGGATGCGCCCGTAGCTGGCATAGTTCGCCCATGCAGGGTATTGTGAGCGCAAGATCAGCTGCACTTTCGAACCAGAGGTGACGTGCTGCAGGAGCCCCTGTGGGTCTTTGAACTCCTTCAGGTGATGGCGAGGCTGTCGGGACGCTCGAAAGTTCGGGGTGAATGTCGTTCGGGCGACCTCAGTCCACGAAGCCGGATCCCCATTAGTCTGCTGGTTCAACACAGCGACCTCGCTCCACGTGTGAGACGCGGTATACGTGTGGTTATGCTCCGTCGCGTCCGTCGCCCAACCTTGATCCCTCGACTCGCATTCCACTACGAGCCCCATGCACTGAGGGAGAATCGCGACACCGTGCGGCAGTGTAGCATCGTCAACCGCTGGGATACTCAGCTCCAGATATACCTCGTTCATGTTGTCACGCCCGTGTCGGTCTTCGTGTGTGACGCCTTCGAAGAAGACGAGAAAATCCGCCATCGCGAGCACCTCGCTCACCATGTCCATCGGGAACTTGGGCACCTTCGCCAGCAGAGCGGCCACCACAAGCACGTCTTCGAGGCTGTAGTGTCGTGCGTTCAGCGCTGCCATCTCCACGCCCGTCATCTGACGTACACTGCCGCTTGCACCGTCGGGCGGCACTGCAAATACATCGCCCATATTGCTGCTAGTGTCGGAATGCTGCGTTGATGGTGACGGGGCGGAATGTATACTGAGTATATTACTTCAACGTGTCCATACACTGGTAATCTTTCACCTGTTCTATCGAAAATTTCGACTCTGGGATATAATCAGATCATGGTATTCGGAGTCCGCTCTGAGGATGTCGTGCAAATTCTAAGCCTTCGCAACATTCCATGATGGAATGCGCAAACTACTCGGGCGGTATTGTCTGTACACGGTGTCATGCATTCAACTTGGGGGTACTAGCATGGCGCTTGCTGCCATGGCTTCTTCTTTGATCATCAACAGCAGCAAGGAAGCGGGCCAAAGCATCGATATTTTCTGCGTCGCTGTCTGTGACTTGAGAATTCCCACGGTCTGCAGAAAGTGAGGATGACAGCTCTGGACAGGCCAAGGTGACGCCATCTCACCGTGTACCGTAATTTACTCTTACGCGCGGAAACTTTCCCGCCATTCGCTGCCTTTGTCTTCGCAACTGTATGCGTCCGTGAAGCCACCTGTGAGCTTGAAAGGTTGTGGAAGGGGTAGGGTGTGAGGTCCACATACACCATCCCCTCTCCAAACAACGGCATGCACTTCGCCTGTGAGAACAACCTCAACACGCCGTTTGTTCTGACGAGAACAAAGGTTGGGGAGTGTGTGTGAGTGTTCCCGTTGTGTTCTCGCCGGAGCTTGGGACGCGTGCCCTCTCACCGCCGCCATCTCCCACATCATTAATTCCAGGGAAAGGAAGCGAACACGAGAGGCGAATCAGTCGCACGCCAGCAGCAGCGAGCTCCGTGGCGGCGCCGTACGCGACGCAGAGGGAGATCGAGAGCAAGCAGCCAGCAGGAGCCGCGCAGCAGACACCGTGAGGGTGCGAGCGTGGGCGTAGCGGCGTCAAGACCGGCACGGCGAACGACGAGGGCGTGGATTGTACGTCGCTCGCTTCGCTGGCGCTTCGGCACCACCAACCACCAACCAAACTCAACAGATCGACGCTCCCCCACGAAGCATGAAGAAGACCCCGACGCACGTGGTCTACTCGACCAAGAAGGTCACCAAGCAGCAAATGGAGGCGCGCGCGGCAGCAACGGCGGCAGCAGCCGCAACAACAGCCCCTGAGCCCGCACCACCACCAGCTCCATCGGCCGGGACGCCGTCGTCGCGCGCGCAGCTCGTCGTGGAGATCACTGATGAAGAGCCCCCGCCGATGCGACGCCAGAGCAGCGCGGGCAGCAACTCGTCGCGTCAGCACCGCCCGCACAGCCATCGATCGTCGTCGAAGAGGTCGACGCGACTGGGTGAGCGCAGCGTGAAGCGACTGCGTCCGTCGCCTGCATTGCTGCAGAGCGATCGGATTTCGCTGGCGCAGTGCGTGAAGACCATGGTCGAGAAGAAGGCGGATGCGACGTTGCTCGTGGACCGCAACGGGCTGCTCACGGGCATTCTCACTGACAGGGTACGCTCTTCGGAACTGCTCGGTATGCATGGAGCATTTACTGACTGTTTGCGATTTTGTGCATACAACAACAGGACATTGCATTCAAAGTGGTGGCGCTCGGGCGAAACCCCAAGCTGACGCGTGTGTCGGAGGTGATGACGCCCAATCCACACTGTGTGGCGTCCAACGAGAGCGCTATCGACGCACTCAAGAAGATGGTGACGGGGCAGTTCCGTCATTTACCAGTCGCGGATAACGACAAAGGTACGAGGAGCGATACTGCAGTCAGTAGTACGCAAGCAAGCGAGTGGACGTGTTGACTGATTGATGTGTTCGTACCAGTGGTGGGGATTCTGGACATTGCCAAATGCCTTTACGAAGCCATCACGAAGATCGAGCAGGAGTACAATGACCATTCCAAGAACCTAGAAGACGCCGTCAAGAAGGTGTGTGTTCAATTGCTCTAGCTGATGTCGTTGGCTTCTCCGCAGTGCAGTGAAGCTGACCATTACTTTTTGGATCTCCAGTTACAGCGACACTTGCCGAGCAATGCACGCGAGAATCTGTTTGAAAAGCTTAGGGAGAAGGTGAGACCTTACGTCATTTGAAGCTGCACTGAAGTAGGCACTCTATCTGACGTATTCCTTGCCTATGTAGCTCTTCCTGCCAACGCTGTCGGCTATTTTACTTGACCGTTCGCCTGTGCCAGTCCTGCACCCGTCAGCTTCAGCCTTCGACGCTGCTGTGCTCATGCTGTCGAAGAAGACGAGTGCAGTCATGGTATGCGACGACTCAGAAGAAATGGTTGGCATCTTCACGTCCAAGGACCTGATGCGTCGTGTAGTTGCCTTGGAGTTGGACCCAAGCGAGTGCTTGCTTTCCAAAGTCATGACGTCCAATCCGTTTTCTGCTCGTCTGAACACGACCATTTTGGAGACACTGCACACGATGCACAACCGCAAGTTTCTCCACGTGCCCGTGTTCGACGATGACAACAAACTGGTTGGATTGGTCGACGTGCTCCAGGCGACATGTGCGATCGTTCAGCAAATGGGCACGTTCCAATTCTCGAGAAGCGACAGTGGCAACGTGCAGCCATTGTGGAACGAGCTTCGCCAGAGCTTCATACCGAGCGAGGAGACAACCGAAGGAGATGATGTTGATGAAGATGATAGCCTTGTCCGGGAGGAGAGAGGCGAGAGTGAGGAGACCACATCAGCTCGTCGGCTGAGCTGGAGCCAGAACAGCCGAGATGAATCCGTGTCCGAGAACGACCCTGAGATCTTGGACCCAACGTCCCCTGAGATGCCCGAGTTGGACCACCAGCCGCCGGACGTGTTCGTGTACAAGCTCGCGGATTGGAATGGAACCAACCACCGGTTCACGAGCTCAGCCGAGTCGTTGAAGGAGTTGGTGAAGGACGTACAGAACCGTCTGGGAGACCATACAATCCGCAAGGTGCACTACATCGACGACGAAGGCGATCACGTACGTCTGACGATGTACATGTGGATGCTCAGATCTAGAGCTCTTGATCTGACTGTGTACCTGTCATTTTTTCTGTCTTCAGGTGCTTTTGTTCAAGGACACCGACCTCAAGGATGCAGTGAAGCGAGCGCGCATGTGGGGAAACAAGTACATCCGCCTCATCGTGCTGCACCGCGTGTCCCGTCAGGGCATGCGCAGTGTTGCACGAACTGCCCACCAGACTGACAACGTGCTGGGCATCGTATACTACGCAGCGGCCGCTGCCGCGATCGCCGGGGCCTCATTCTTCCTCAGCAGACGTCGCTAACTCGCCTACATTGGAGGAGTCACCACAACCCAACGGAAGGTCCTTTTTCACTGGAACCCACCATCGCTCTTGCATATTGAAGTTAGCACATGAATGGCAACGATATTTTGTGTGGAGATTGACGTGTAAAGGAAAATGTTTCGGCCATTCAAGCGCTTACTACTAAACTACAGGCGACGCAATGTGGGATCGACAGGCTCCTGTATCGAGGAGCGACCATTTCTGCCGATGCGATGAGCTTTTCTTCGAAGTACCATCAATTGGAGAACCGCGAGACTGACGCTGAAATGTGGATGACGGTGAGGACGGTGAGTAGGAAGACGCTCTTCCAGGAGAAGAAGTGCGGGTAGTGGTACATCAGCGTCCAGAAGCCGTAGAGGAAGACGCCCGTCGTGAGCAGCAGCGTGTTGATGGGGTTCGAGAGTCCCTTGAGTTCGATCTCTTCCGCTGCCTCTGGATGCGGCGCAGGCGCTGCGTACACGCAAATAGACACACAGGCCATTAGAGAAGGGTGCAAGAACCCCTTAGCTTTGGGGATCCAAGGGCACTCACGAGCGTCGTTGATCACAGCGTGGATTACACCGCCTTCTTCGATCCCATACTCGCCCATCGTGCGGTCTGCAAGCAGCAGCATGCCCTGCCACAAAGCATCCAAACACGCATTGAGCCATTTGCGTGCTCTGTGCTTCCATAGACTCATGGGAATATTCGCACCATGTAAATGAGTCGGATTCGCTTGTGGTTTGCCTGCTCCTCAGCAAAGAACTGGTCGGTGAACTCTTGCACGGCCTGAGTCGCCTTGAAATGAGCTGGTCGTGTTTGCTCACCTACGTCATTGGAACACGACGCACAATCAGCTCCTCGCATTAAGAGTGCAATGCGTGAGTCGAATCCCACGTACCGATACGCAGCCGAAGCCGCAAGAATCCTTCCGGCACAGTGGCGTTCTCATCGCCCTCTGACTCGCTTCGTGCTTCTGACGGCGCCGGTGGTGTCTACGCAAGACGCATTCCCTCATTAGCATCGGCTGGAAGGAAAGCGACCGCAAGTCGTGTCCACTTACGCTGTCCGCTGTAGGCACTTGCGCTGGCGCTATCACCCTACGACCATCGACGCGTCAGACCTCTCTCTTCCATCCGCACGCAAATCACCCACCAACTCACTCTGCGTCGTCGTCCACAAAGGTCCATTCGTCCAGCGCGCGCGGGGAAGCGACGTCCATTTTCGCGTCGCCAGATCTTCAAGTGCACGATTGCCGAGTGGCTGATCGATCGTCGTGGGCAGTACCGTGCAGACTAGTGTAGCTCTTCGAACCACGAGGCGTCGCGCGTTTTGGGTTGTGGTTGGAGTGTGCTGCTTCGGCGTCGACAGATCCGATCGGAGCGAGGCGTCTCTTCCGAAGATTCTCTTTCTCTCACGCACCCACAGAGATACTAGACGCTGCTGAGCCGTCCGTCAATGGGGCGCGGGCACGGAGTCAGAAGGAAGCGGAATGCGCTGGCGTGATCTGCGATGAGATCAATCACCCGACGGTGTACTTTCCTTCTGCACAATCACACCTCGTCGATAGGAAGCTCTTGGTTCATAGAGTGTTGGTCGTGCGAGAAAATGCCAGTGACATGGATCAACCCAAAAACCTCAGGTGAGAATGGGTGATTGGGTCGAAGTCACCTTTGAAGAACAACCCCACTTCAAGGTGGACGGAAACCAGCTGATGTTTGAAGGGTTCACATAGTGGCATGGCACTCGAAAGGGGGAGCTCCTCCCCTCAAGCAGGTCAAACGTCCTGGACGATGGTCATGCGCGCACGCCGGGCGGCGTTGGAGGCGGCACTGCGCCGTGAAGCGCGAATTGGCGCGGGTGAGAGCGATGAGCTAGTGCAGCGGAAGGTCGAAGGTTTCTTCTGGCCGATGTACCAGTGGATTGAAGAACTGGTCACTCGGACGAAGAGCTCACCGTCGCGAAGCGCACAGAGGCCGTGCGTGTGCATTGGACTGAGTTGTGTGCAAGGCGGTGGCAAGACCACGACCACACGTGTACTAGAGGAGATGTTGCGGTTTTCCGGGCGGAAGTGTGCGGTGGTGTCGTTGGATGATGTGTATCTGACTCGTAAGGAACAGATCGCCGTCGCGCAGGCAAACGCTACCAATCCGCTTTTGCAGGTGAGGAATGACTCGCTCGTCCCAACGGTTGGCCATTCACTATTCGCTGATCTCGTCGTATGTGTCTGTGCGTCTATCAAACAGCATCGCGGCAATCCAGGAACCCACGACATGCCCCTTCTTATGGAACTGATTGCGAAGTGCCAACGCGATGGAGAGCGCGTTGCAGTCCCCCGTTTCGACAAGTCACTTCACAACGGACGCGGTGATCGTCTCCCTGAGTCAGATTGGGATGCCCAGGACGGTGAGGCGCAGTGGTTCTTCCCCAACTCTGTCCACGATGTGTTGATGGACGCTTTCATACTACCTGTCCAGGACCCCTCGACGTTCTCATTGTCGAAGGATGGTGCATGGGCTTCCGTGCAGTGACCTCAACCGTCGAGTGAGCGAATCTCACCAGTGAGGAAAGAGACGATAAACTTCATTACTCATCAATTCGTATCTATTCCTGTAGATCCAACCTGGTGCCAGTAAACGCAGCTCTTCATCAGTTTGAAGAGCTCTACAAGGCTCTCGATGCATTGGTCGTCGTCAAGGTCGAGACTCCCCAGTGGGTATACAAGTACGTACGCCCTCATCCTGGCTCTGCTCGCTTGGTGTCCTTAGCAATCTCTTTGTGTCAACCCAAGATGGCGGGAAGAACCAGAGAGCCATCTTCGCCGGGCCGGGAAGCCAGCATTGTCGCCTGAAGAAGTCCGCGACTTCGTCGACCGCTTCATGCCCGCCTACAAAACCTACCTACCAGGACTCTACAATCTCCCAGGCTTCATCTCATCACTTGCAGCTGCATCTCCACACCGCTACGTGGCATCGCATCTCGACAAGATCCCAACGCTCATGCTGGAGATTGATGAGACCCGCACCCCTTCCCCAGGCGCGCAACCTCTGGAAATCAATATTCGCTCCGAAATCCTGGCGCAATAAAACAGATCAGGCCTGCACGAACCTGCATAAATAGATGGACACCGTGCCGATGGCCATCAACCAATCTCCCAAGTGGTTGAAATGGTGTGGCACGCGTGTGGTACACCGCTTTCTTCGCGCGAGTATTGAGAACGCACGAAGCACCACCGACGGAGACGGCGACGGCGACGACGACGCGATCGCAATGGAGCGCTACCAGAAGCTGGAGAAGATCGGAGAGGGCACGTACGGCGTGGTGTACAAGGCCAAGGACCGCGTGACGGGCGAGGTGATCGCGCTTAAGAAGATCCGCCTGGAAGCCGAGGATGAAGGCATCCCGTCCACGGCGATCCGCGAGATCTCGCTGCTCAAGGAGCTCCAGCACTCCAACATCGTGCGGCTGTACAACATCGTACACACGGAGCGGAAGCTCACGCTCGTCTTCGAGTACCTAGACCAAGACCTCAAGAAATACCTCGATGTGTGCGAGAAGGGCCTTGAAAAGCCCATCATGAAGGTGCCAACAACACTTTTTCTTCTCAGCGACTCTGGGTGCTGTCGCGATAGTGCTTGCATGGACGCTGATATCTCTCTCTCTGTGGCATTTCCAATCCAGTCGTTCCTGTACCAGCTTCTGCGTGGTATTGCCTACTGCCACCAGCACCGCGTGCTGCATCGGTCCGTCACCTCTCTGCTTGTGGGGCGTGGAAGCGAGCGAATCTTGACTTTTCTGACTTGAACACAGCGATTTGAAGCCGCAGAACCTGCTGATCAACCGCGAAGGCGAGCTGAAGCTTGCTGACTTCGGTCTCGCGCGTGCGTTCGGCATTCCAGTGCGAAGGTACGACTGGGGTCGTCACTGTCGTCGTGTGCATGAACTAACTCATGGATTTTCTGTAGCTACACGCATGAGGTCGTGACGCTTTGGTACCGAGCCCCAGATGTGCTCATGGGCTCCCGGTAAGTCTTCTTTTGCGGATTTCACTGTAGTCGGGGCCTTGCTTATGTCCGACTTCCCCACCTGTAGAAAATACTCCACGCCTGTCGATATCTGGAGTGTGGGCTGCATCTTCGCTGAGATGGCCAACGGTGGCCCACTCTTTGCAGGCACCTCGGAAGCTGACCAGCTCGACCGCATTTTTCGCTTGCTGGGCACGCCGACGACCGACATCTACCCGAACATCGTCGACCTGCCAGAGTACCGAGTACGTCACTCGTGTCTTGCACAGCAATCCCTGATTGATTGCTGATTTATCGGTCTGTGTGAACAGCGTGACTTCCCGATCTACCCCATGCCAGAGACGCTGGCCCACTTGGTGCCAACACTCGACGAAGACGGCGTGGATCTCCTCGTGCAGATGCTGCAGTATGACCCAGCCAAGCGTATCACGGCGGCCGACGCGATGAACCACCCGTACTTCAACGACCTCTCGCCAGCGATCACGGAGCAGTGAGTAGATTAGTCCAAGCACACCGAAAGAAGGATGCCCAGCCTCAAAGAATGAGGCTGAAAGACGAAGACCTGTTTAGCGACGACACCATCGGAGTGAGAGTGGCATCCACCAAAAGAGAGAGGGGCGGAGAGGCCTGAGATGGCTCGGTTGCGTGCAACGAGTGGATCAAGCCAGAAGTACGAGCAAGCCAAATTGCGTGCGGTGGTAATGTGGAATGTTATTAGAATTGTTTTTGCGGGATTATATTTTGAGCTGCTGATCCTGAAGCGTCGCGTCCTACGGCGGATATACTCGAGGGGCTGCATGGAGGTGCCTCATCGCTTCCAGCAGCGACGACGGCTGCTCGGGCTGCTCGTGCTGGCTCACGCGTTCACGTGGTGCTTCGTGTGGGAAAATGCTGCTGGGGAGACCGCATCCACAACGCGCTGTATCAGCTCGGCGCCGAGGCAACTGAGTGCAGATCAAGCGAAGCGGCTTTGTCTCTACGCCGATACTCTTGATCTCGATGACGGCCCTGCTAGGTGCGCGTCAAGTGCCTTCAAGAGCTCGTATGGTGCGTCAGCAAGAGCAGATACTATCGCCGATGTGTTGAGCCTTTGCGATCAGGCGGACGATACGCGTCCAGCAGATTGCTGGACGGCTCTCCCGAGAGATTGGCGAACGCAAGTGATGTCTGTGTGCAAGAGTGCTGTGGATGACCGCCCCGTTCAGTGTCTGCTCGAGTTCAAACGCCAAGGAGTCACTTCTAGACATACGCAAGGAATTGCGACTGTCGTTCAGGTATGCAGCGACTTCCGAGGAGACCCCGCTGCGATAGGCAGTTGCCTGAAACGTGCTCCTCCGTCTCTCCATCTAGCACTTCAATACCAGCTTTGTCGTCGAGGGAATTCCACCACAATTAGAGATGTCGTGGACTGCGCCAAGCAACTTCTACAACGCCACGCTAACGCCGAAGTCGTTGCCGATGTGTGTGCCTCAGCTGAAATCAATGTCGATTCGCCCCAAGAGTGCGTTCTCGCGGCACAACAGCAGCTCCGCTGGATGGACATCGAGTCCGTCAGCGCATTGTGTCGCGGATCCCAGGCGACGTCGGCCCCTGTGGAGTGCGTGACATCTCTCCGATCGTGGTATACTTCTCAATTCTCACGATCACACTCGCTGGTCGACCTTGCGATGCTCTGTCAAGCCGCAACGCCCTCGGACTCTATTGTTCAGTGCGTGAAGAAGTTACCCAGTAGGCTCTTTACATCCAGTCAAGTCATTCGCCTGTGTGGGAAACAACATGGAATGAACGACTGGCAAGCCGACCAAGCCGACTGCGTAGTCACGGCTAGCCGCCAGCTCTCAAGAATCGGAAGAGGCGCTGGCATCACCGACGATCGAAAAGCAGAGCTGATGATTGAGATATGTGGAGGCGATACAATATCGTGCTCACTGGAGTGCTTGGTGTCGACGGATGCGCAGAACCCATTGCTGTCATTCGAGCAGCGAGTTCGACTCTGCAAGGATGCGCCTTCAGTGATGCCCCATAGATGCCTACGGACCATCTCAGCCTCAACTGTAAAGCGACTACCACGGGGTCTCTCTGATGCGGTTGAGCTGTGTCGTGGTGCTGCTTCAACAGCACCAGCCGAGTGCATCAACCAACTCCAACACATGTCGGCTACGGCATTTGAGCAAGGAATGGCGAGCAAACTATGTACTGGCGCCATATCTAGTGCCCCGGCAGATTGCTTCTTCGCTGCGCCGTACCACTTCTCCGATATCGACAGAGTCACTTTGTGTGCAGGTGCGGAGAGTGAGGAGCCAGTGGCTTGTGCGAAGTGGTCGCTGCCTCGGATGCCAGCGGACTCTGACAAGGCGATGCTGTGTTCCAAGGCGATGTCAATTGGCCCTGCGCAGTGTGCCAGTCTCAGTCCGTTTGGAATGGCACCCAGGGATATCATTACTCTGTGCCACCAGGCTCTCAACGACAAACCTGCACGCTGCGCGAATGGGGTTCCCGCATACCTACCCATTCAATGGAGTGATGTAGCTTCGGCCTGTCGCAGTGCAGTGTCTCCAACACCAGGTAGCTGCATATCACACCGCGTGCGAAATCGCGTGCCCCTGACTCGGCGGGTGATCCAAGAGTGTCGAAGCACTGCATCGAGCCCGTCATTGCTGGAAATCGCTCGATTTGGGTACGAGTGTCCTCAGCTGATGACCAAATGCCCCTTTTCGATGGAAGTTCGAGTTCTGGATCAATTTGGAGATAGTATGCCCTCTTGGAGTCAAGGATACGTCCATTTCAGCGTTGTGCCAGATCAAGAGCTACCGCCATGCGAGAATCCTGTTCGTGGTCTCACGTACACTCCCATCATCAACGGCTCCGCCCACTTTCACGGACTCCACTTCGTCACTGCGGGCAACTTTACACTGAGACTGCATTTATCTGGAGTCGAAGATATGGTCGCGAGGCTCCGAGTCCAGTCGAACGAAAGTGAACAACGAGCGCTCGATGGCTGCCGCCAGATCTTCTCCTTTATGCAGTGTGAGAAAGTGCAGTCGCAGGTGGCTCCACCTACATCGGATACGTCATTCTCCACTTTGCAGGTGCTGATGCTGCCTCGCCGTCTCGTTCTCAGTAGCCTGCACTGCGAGAGTGTGTGGGTCGAGCAGTTCGATGGACTGCGTCCTTTGGGCACCACAACCCACGGGAGACTCTACGCGCTCCCTCGCATGACCTACCAGCTTCTCACGTGCGTACACTCCCATCCACTTCCACTCTCTTAGCATGGCTCTAACGTCTATATTTCCAACCAGGGGTCTCAACATTCCAACGCGAGCGATGAGCTCCTGGGCGTGCCTGGGCATCCCAGAAGGCTCGAACCGGTCCGTCATTCGCCGTGCCTACCACAAACGCTCACTGGAGTGGCATCCCGACAAGTGGGCCTTCTCCAGGGACCTTTCTTCTACCAGTTCTTCCCCCCTACGAGCCAAGGTCGAGGAAGTCTACTCGTTGGTCAACCTTGCGTACCAGCAGCTCTTCAACCGAGCAGCGCACCTGCCATGAACTAGTTTAAGGTTCAAACAGTAGCCATTTGAACCGGGTTTACTTCAACTTGAAGTACAGATTTAGTGTGGTACACATCAAGTCCAGTTTAACTTCGGTTTCCCTCGGTGACGCGGAGGGGAGAACACGGCGTCATCACCGGGAAGCTCCCATACTCGGGAGTTCCTCGTGCACCAGCCAGCCAAGAAGCCGCTGTGTGTCTCCATCACAGTGGTCATGGAGGCGCTTCTGAGCATCCTACGCGGTATCCGCAACGGCGCGTACTATGGCACTAAGATCCGCGCGCCGCACGGTAGGTTTTCACATCGGAATGAGCTCTCCACGTCAGCAGGCACCAGAGATCTGACGTGGTGGTGATGATGATATGGTCCATGCAGCGTTCGTGATGATCTTCCTCTTCCAGAGCGGCACGCTGCGCGAGAAGATTCGCGGCGTCGTGCGTCTGACGTTTGAACACTCCAAGAACTTGGCACTGTTCGTCGGCGTCTACAAGATGGTGCTGGCCGTGATGCGCCAGAACAAGCAGATCATCGATCCCGGCAGCGTCACCACGCCCGTCGGAAAGCCTGCTGCGCATTGGCACGCTGCTGTCGCTGGTGCGGTAGGTGGCTACCTCGTGTGGGGACGATACTCGGGCGTGAACTACCAGATTGTCATGTATCTGCTGGCGCGTGTGATGATCGCGATTGTGCGTGTGCTCGCCAAGCGCGGGGTGAGACCCTTCAGCGACCACAAGTTCGACGCCGTGTACCCTGCACTTGCGACCGTCACATGGGCGACTGTGATGTGGTTGTATGAGAACGAAGGCTCGTCGCTTCACGCCTCGCTTCGCAAGAGCATGGAGTTTCTGTACGACGAATCGTGTCGATGGCAGAACGGCGTGGCCGACTTCTTGCCGTCGCCCGCCACTGCCGCCGTATGCCTTCTCACATTCCTGGAGGTGTAAGCAACATTAGGGAACGCGCACGAGCGAAACCCTTCTTCCCGCCATGCTGCCGAGACACTCCGCTTGCACCACACCTCGTTAGCCACAGCCCTTCAATGACTCACCCCCGCGTCGCTTCTCGTCGTTCTTGAATTCGATTTACATGTTCTTGCGTGACACGTCTCGCCCGTTGCATACAGTCCCTCATGCAATGCTGGAGCTGATTGTCTCATCTGCAGCAGTGACGAAGCTTTTCGCCTCCCCCCTCCCACGACCTTCACAACTTCTACAGTGTAGCAGTACACACGCTACAAGAAGACGTGGAGCCCTCTTCTCTGTGTGCACGGTGCAGCAGATCAGGTGAAGAGCTCCAGCCACGATTCATGGCTGACGCATGAAGTGTTCATTGAAGACTCCTCCGACCGACCAGTCCTGTTTCACAACACGAAATCAAGTCGCTGGCCTGGCTGCCGCAGCCGCTGCGTGACCATGCACGGCATGCGAATTGTTGCATCATGCGATCACCCATTCGCCAGACTCTCAACAATGAAAATGGCCACGGTCTCACAGTATCACTTGCTTCACCCAAGCCACAAGAGCTCTTGGCTGTAGAGGGGTATGAGTGAGAAATGGTATTGAGACAAAACCCCATTGAGATCTACTTCGTGCTGGAGGTTGGGGCTGCAGTCACAGACAGATGTGGGAAGTGAAGGCAGGCAGCGTGGAGAAGCGTTGAAGAAGCGTTGAAGATCGTCAAACCCTGGGGCGATGAGGTGACGGCCGCCGTACACTCCATGCCGCTTGAGTCGCCTTCGTGCGACACGCATTCGTTTGTGCTAATGTGCGGCTTCGTCGAGGGCATGGCCTATGGCGTCCGCACGGCATGGCGTCCATGGTCATGCTAGAAGACAGGCTCCAGCCCTCTACCACGCGGCATGCTTTCAGCGATACAATCTAGTACTCTCCATTTGGGATGGTGGGTGGGTGTTTTGCACGGTGAGTCCACGCATCCTTGATGCATCCATCATCTCACCGAGCAAACACCGCAGGTGGTGAGTCTTGCAGCCGCGCCGTGGACCGGGCAGACGACATCTGCACGCGCCGGGTGGAAATGCGAGGCGACCGACTGGTGAGCCGACCGCTCAACCGTCAACACCAAGCTGCTGCAGCCTCTCATGTGCGGGTCGGCGCGAAGGAGAACGCAAGCAGTCGAGAGAAAGCCAGCAACCCCCAGCCACCAGCGACGCTCCCTCCCCACTCTTTCCATGTTTTCGTTCGTGAAAGGACACCGTCCGTCGAGACAGCATCCCCACACACTAGAGAGGTACCTACAGTGTACCTAGATTGGATTGATCACTCGGCGCGACGACGACACGCCCGCCCTCCGCTTCATACACTAGGTTCTTGTATGTAAAATAGAATCGGCCCGCCGTCAAGCGTGGGATTGGCACGAACTTACTTTTCTCCTCACTCTGCCGTGCGATGCGACACCCGAGAGCAGTCGGAGTGACTGGGCACATGCGAGGCGGGTCGTAACCAGATTCATGCCACCCATACTAGAACACTGTCCTGTTCGTTAATCCCCCTCCCACCCAAACGGGTCTGACCCGTTCGTATCTCTCAACCCATGCCAGTGAGACACCCCGAGACAAAACCACCGTGGGTCACTGGTCCAGATGGGCGGGTTTGGGGTCCACACCCTCGTACAGTATCAAGACAGCGTGGAGGACGGTGGGTCGACCCGTTTCTTCCAACCCGACCCGCGGATTCTTTCACACACCACAGTACCTACGGTATCAGCACCGTGGGGAAGAGAAGCGTCGTGGAGCGTTGCCCGAACCGCCTTTGGCCTCTGGGACAGGCAGCCACCAGGCAGCAGCCCACGCAGTTCCAGTGCCCGCCCACCCAGCACCACGCGCCGCTGCCCGAGGCCTCCGTGGACGCATTCCCCATCGCCGCACTGACCAGCGCGAGCGCCGAGCGAGCTGTGCATCCATCCGCCTGGCCGCTTTGAACTTGACCTGAGAGAGAGAGAGAGAGAGCTGTTGGCCGCAGCGAATCCATCCCCTCGTTCACAGTGCACGCGACAACGTGGAACGAGTGTCGCAGTGGTCAAGAAACGAGAAGAAAACGAGAAGCGGCTTCGACGGCGACGCTGCATGCCCACCGTGGACGTGCCGACACACGAACAAGTTAACCAGCCAGTGCATTCGCAGATCGATCGAAGAACCGAGCGATACGCACAGATAGATACGCACTGCTAGCCATATTGGACTATCCATCTAGCCAGCCATGGGAAATCGCCAATCGAGCGAGACCACCACAGCCACGACCACAGCCACGACCACCACGGCGACGACCTGCGTCTCCGTGGCGGCGGCGGGCGCAGAAACGACTGCCAGATCCACAGCCCCACAGGCGACGTGGCTGATGAACAAGATGGACTCGAAGGGCGTGGCACTGCTGGCCAAGGCGGCCGCGGGCCATCGCCGACGCCTGTCCTCGTCGAATGTGATGCGGGATCTGAAGCCGCACTCGCTGTCAGAAGCGACGACCATGTCCATCGGCGAGTCGCCGTTGCAGCTCCAGCACCAGGACTCCCGAGGCGCGTCAAGTGACGAGGACACGGTGTGTGCCGATGGATCGAGTCTCACGCGGAATCCAGTAGATGAACACAGATACACCACGAAGACGACCCGAAAGAGCGGCGTGTGGCAGCATCTTGTGGGCTTTGTAGCCGCCCAGAGAGGCGCCATGAGCCCGTGCTGTCCAGCTGAGGCCCAGACGACGCCCCAGCATACATCGCCTCAGCGTAAACGTCAGAGATCCATCAACAGTGCCCTCGCCGAAGCCGAGGAAAAGCACCGCGCGTTCTGGGAGCTCGTGCAGAAGCTGCTGGTCATGAACGATGTTGTCGCCATGATCCGAGAGCTGCAGGACTACCTCGAAGACCAAGTCGGAGCTACGCAGTCAGCAGTGTTTCTGATCGACTCAAACCGGAACAGTATGTCGCGTGTTGTACGGGGGCAGGGCACATTATCCAGCATTGCACAGCACCGAGGACTGGTTGGCCAAGCCGTGGCCAGTAAGGCGCCACTGTGCCGACAGCTTTTTGCACAGGATCTTCACTACGACGCCGAGATCGACTTGCCTCAGGAAAATATCTTCCAGAAACTCATCTGTGTACCACTGGTAGAGAACAACAACGTGTACGCAGTTGTGCAGATGACGACCAAAGACGCAACGCGCGAGACAGAGTTGGACGACCTGGATATGAAGCTACTGTCGTGGCTAGGTCCGATCCTGAGCTCGTGCATGCGCAAGTGTATCGAGTACCACGACGTGCTACTCTCCGAACGGACGCAGAAGGCGCTGCTGCACATCATCAGCTCCTCCGACACGGAAGACACGGTGCTGAACCTCGTCGACGGTGTGATCGCCGGCGCTAACCACATCACGAAATCAGAACGCCTGTCGTTGTTTATGATCGACTGGGAGACGCAAGAGCTTTGGACGCTATCGTCGTCATACCACGAAGAAACGATTCGAGTGCCCCTCCACATGAGCACGCTTGGACACGCAGCTCAGCACCGCCTGACCTTGAACATCGCGGATGCTCAGCACGACCCTCGCTACATTGGTGACCTGGATACGAAGCGTGGCATCAAAACGCGCTGTGCTCTGTACGTTCCTGTTGGCATCGAAAACGACTCGAACTGTGATGAGAACAGCCGACCGATGGCAGTTCTGGAGATCCTGAACAAGGAAGGTGAAGACTCTTTCTCCTTAGACGATGAATGTGCCTTCGAGGCGTTTGCGAGCGAAGTCGCCGTCATCCTCCGTCGTCGAAGCAACGAGATCGAGTACATCAAGCTACTTGCCGACACCAGAGCTGAGAAAGTCCTTGCGCAGCGAGCCAAGAGTCAGGTTAACTTGCTTGAGTGCTACACGGAGTACGTGGCGAACGCCAACGCGAACCACGCCGCCGACCGCTTGCGCCATTCGTTCTTCAAGACCCACTCTCGGGAGTGCATGGTGTGCACGTCCGATCAGGCCCATGGTACGGCAAAGTGTACGAGCATCGATCGTGCCGACGTCATCCGAGAATCCGTGGGCGAAATGCCACTGTCTCTACCTTCGCCTCTGAGAGTCACGGTCGGACCGGCACCGAAGGAGATTCCACTCTGGGATTTCAATATCTTTGCGACCGACGCGGAGACGTTGCCTGTCCTCGTGCGCGATATCTTCCTTGATTTCCGCATACCAGAGATTCTGCAGTGCGATGAAGCGACGCTGCGTAACTTCATCTTCGCTGTGAAGGAAACGTACCACCCGAACCCATTCCACAACTACATCCACGCCGTCTCGGTGGTGCACATGACGTACGTCGTACTTAAGACTACGGATGCTGCGAAGATGCTGCAGCCATTGGACATTGCTGCGTGCTTGATCGCTGCGTACTGCCACGACGTTGACCACCCTGGCCACACGAACTCGTATGAGATCGTGTCCAAGTCGCCGCTGGCTATGCTGTACAGTGACGAGTCTGTGCTGGAGCGACACCACGCGAGCACGACGTTCAAGATCATCACCAAGGAAAAGGGTGCGAACATTTTGCAGAACTTGTCGGTCTCGGACTTTCGATACCTGCGCAAGATGATCGTGGCGGCGATTCTCTCTACGGACATGGCGCAACACTTCAAGATGTGCGAGTCGATGGAGAAGCTGGTGCACCCGACGCCTCACCACAAGTCGGCCAACGCGATCAACATGTCGATCAAGCGTGAAAGCTTGCCAGCGGTCGTGGAAGCACACATGGGCTCAGCGTTCCCTAGCGCGAACGACAACAACAACGGCAACGCTGTGCCTGCCGCGCTATCGACCACGACAACGACGTCCGAAGGCTCGACTGAGATCATCAACGTTGTGCGCGAAGCTGTCTTCCCGACGGATGTGAGCGGTACGACACCATGCAGCTCGTCTCTTAAATCACTTAGTGGGCGTATGTCAGCTTGCTCTTCGATGGAGACGAAGCCAAAGCAGTCAGTCTTCCAGAGCAACTTCAACGGCACGCTCGAGGAGCGTGCGTTCTTGGTCAGGACGATTGTGCACGCCAGTGATCTGTGTGGACAGACGTACCCAAAGCACGTGGCGCTGAAGTGGAGCAACATGATCTCGAAGGAGTTCGCGTTTCAGGCTCTGCTTGAGCAGGCGGAGAAGCTTCCTGTGTCGTACCAGCATATCGACGATCCGCTTCAAATGGTCGAAGGCCAGCACTTCTTCGCACACAAGATCGTTTATCCGCTGTGGAGTCTGATGTACGAGATGTTTCCTCAGCTCGAAGTGTGCTTGAAGAACTTGACGGAGAACGTAGCGCATTACGAGCATGAGATCCAGCGTCTGCGCCAGCACCGTCAAGCATCACTTGCTGCTGCGAGCGAAGCCGGCGGCAGCAGCGGGGGCGATGGCTCACAGAGCGACTGTTCGCCTGTGAATCGATGCGACGGATCGCTGTGGTGCTACAGCGAAGACGAGGGCATGGCCGTACCAGGTGCGGCGCGTTGTACGCCTGCCAAGTTCAACTCGTTCCGCTCCATGAGGTCGATCTCTCGCGCCATGTCGACGAGTGTCATCGACGACAGTCTGTATGGCGAGTCAGCTATCGAAGCGATTGAGCTGAGCCGCGCCCAGTCGGAGTTCATCCGCTCTCGTAGCTCGACGATGTCGAGCAGTGACGGAGTTACGGGGCGAGGGGACGAGGAGGAAATCTTCGAGATTTCCGATCTAGCGTCTCTGACGTTGCTGTCAAACGAGCCGGTATCGGCTTCGTGAAGACGAGACTGAGGTCTAGAAAGGCACTTGAAGGAGGATGGACATAGATCCACGCGGAGCCAGAGGGCTCTATTTAAGTTATTGGTTGAAACGCTCAAGATTTCCACACACGTGGCCTCGACCTGCACTCCACTGGTCCGTTACTTGTCAGCACAGCTCCGGCACCGCGCAGTTCGTCCGTCGAAATCGGCCGCGCAGAAGAGTCCTCCGCACTGGACGCACTCGTCTCCACGAGAGAAGAAGGCGAAGACCGTGTGGCAGTGGCCTGCATTGCAATACCACTCGGGCCGAGAAGAGAACTGGAGGCTTCGACTCAAGTCGACAGCGTGGAAGTCGTCAGCGTCGCCCTCGTCTGTGGTGCTCTTGACTGGACTAGTGAGTCCGAGCCAGTCGGTCAGGGAGGCCAGGAGGCCCGACTTTTGTAGACCAGAATTTGTAGAAGTAGTTGGTAGACTCTCCAGGGAGGGATCCGTTGGTAGATCATCCACTGGAGAGCTAATATACACGAATGACGACGACGTGCCCGAGTTGTTGCGGCTGATGTGGTACTCAACAGACGAAGACGGCGACGGGAAAGTCTCCACGCTGCCTGGTGTCGCCGTGTCAACAGAATCGCCAGCGTCGACGGATGCCAAGGCTTCGTGCTGTTGCATCCGCCGACGATGCTTGACGGGACACTCGTGGCGATCGATGCACGGATCCTCGCCTCGTCCACAGTAGTGGAACTTGCACTTCTTGCATGTGACTCGATGGAACGTGAAGGCGTCGAACTTGGTGTTACAGCATAGACACACTTCACGTTCGAGCACGAGTCTGGCGGCCGTGGTGTCGCGAAACTTCCAGTGCTTTGCGCACTCGAGAGGCGTCAGTCCGTCCGTAGAGCCAATCCATCGCCCGCCATGTAGGGCGGGGTCAGCTCCAAAGCATAAGAGGACCCGCACCATATCGGGCTGGTTCTGAATCACGGCGAAGTGCAGAGGCGTGAGCTTGGTCTCGTCCGTATTATCGACGTCTGCACCTAGGTGGCAGACTGCAGCAACGGCGACAGGGACTTGGCCGTACCAGATCGCGAAGTGAAGGATTTCGTTCGCGAGAACGAGGCAGTGGAGAGGAGTCGGGCGGAGCGACGTAAGGGAGAGCCACGAGGAGATGACTTGTCCAACGTCGCCTTCTTGGATAATAGTAGTCAGCTCCGGTGGTAGTGTACGGTGCAGATGAAAGGTACGAGGAGGCAATGGCGCTTGGCCAGTACTAGACAGCTTGCCACCTTGAGCTGCAACGCGCTGGTAGTGAAGCTGAGCGATGTGGGCAGTCGTGTCCTCTCCTTTTGGAACGAGTGGATTTGGGGCGAAGGAGAGAGCCTGGAACACAGCTTGATACGGATCGATCTGCCGCACCAGCGGCTTGAAGTCACGGAGAAAATCCTCGAAGGCCATGCACATCAGTGGGGCTTCAAGCAGCTTCAGGATCGCCAGCCCCATGCGGAGGAAAACGTCTTGGACTCCCACGAAGAAGAGATCGAAGATGGCACATGCGAGGTCAGGTTTGGTCGACAATGAGAACTAAAGGAGATCGTCAGTAACTTCCACAGCCCTACGTGCATGGCCACAGCTACTGACGTACCAGTGTAGTAAACCATTCAATGCCGTACATTGGAATCGCGAAGCCCTGTGTGTGGAGGTGCTGGTAGAGATCGGGCAGCTCCGTGTGCAGCATGTGCTCGAAATGGTGGAGGTAGTCGTCCAAGAACGTCGAGCTGTGCTGGTAGACGCGAGCGAGGTGCCTTTTCCTGAGTAGATATAGGAACAGCGCGTAGGCATCGGCTTCGTCCAGTCCTTCAACGAGAAACAACGCTGCAATGAAGTTCATGCCCTGGCAGTATCCGTCTTCGGCCTCGGCGACAGCGTTGAGGACCCGGAACAGTGCGCGCTGTTGCGCGTTCACATCCCTTTCTCGACTCGGCAGTTGACTACGTTCGAAGATGCTGAACGTACGGGTCACATCACGCTGGATTGTACTGGACCGTTCATAGTCAGCTCTACAGATCAGGTGGTAGATCTCCTTATGGCGAGCCATGAACTCCCGCGGCAGTATCTTCATGTTCATCCAGTCGATCCCATGCGTGAGCGACAGCAGCAGCACACGCTCCTCTTCCTGGTTCTCGAAGTTGTACTGCCGTACGACGTTTCGCCAGAACAACTGCCGTTTGAGCCTCTCAGGACACAGCGGACTGCGGTCGCTTCTCGCAATGGAGCTCCAGCTTCTTGGGATGTCCGTCAGCAGAGAGCGTGGCGAGCCAAACGCAGCGGACGACGCCGTGGGCGACGACTCACCACGCGTGCGCCAGCTCTTATCGTCTCGATCTTCTTCCTCGTCCTCTACTGCCTGTTTGGCATCCTCCAATCCCGTTGTCTCGCGAGTCTCAGCGTTGTTGTCATCCACACGAACGCTGGCCATCGCTGAACGCCGTCGCGTGGGGCTTCCGCTATGCGAGCTATCAACGCCTGCGGGTGCCATCTCCACGCACCAGCACTTGATCTTAGTCTGCCTCGCTATAGAGAGAAGGAGAGCTGTGTCACAGGCTTCTAGCCACTTGGGATCGACTTCCTCGCTGCGTGGTGGTGGTGTAAATACAGAACCCCCAATGAGCGGCCGGCGACTCGTCGGCGTCACTGGCGTGCCCTCAGCCGCCTACGGTACCACCAGCTCCAATGTGTGTGTGTGTGCCTGTGCGTCTGCGCGTCTCTGTGTGAGCGACGAAGTATCCGTTGGCTTGGTGTGGTCCGTCAGTGCAGCTCGCAGCTTATCACGTCAGTCGCGAGCTGAGCTGCTCATGCCAAGAGGAACACGCCGTTTCACAGACCGGAAAAGTGTAACCCCCGGTTACATACATCAATTTCATCCAATCACATCATCTTATTATTCATCCAATCAAATCAATGATCCTAGAGTACATCCCACACCATCTTGTGGAACACTGTGTGGGACGGATATCCTGCATCTCCACTCTCTCTGTGGCGACGACAGCAGACCCATAATTGAAGAGCTACGGAACGCGATGGGAGAGGCTTCGGCATCGGCGTCCGCGCCTCCAGAGCCGCGCGACGCGGCGCCCAGCAGCACATCGACTGTGTCTGCCGTCACCAGTGCGCCTTCGTCGTCGTCCAGCCAGTCGTTCCAGGCGACTGCACCGCGTGACAAGCTCCCGAGCAAGACCCAGGTCGTGCGGATCGAGGTGCTGGGCGACGACAAGGTGGGCAAGACGTCGCTGATCTGCTCGCTCGTGTCGCGCCACTTCAGCGAGCGCGTGCCGGGCGTACTGCTCAACGTGCAGATCCCGGCCGAGGAGAACAACGAGAACGTGATCATCTCCATCACGGACACGTCGTGTACGGAGCTACTGGACCCCGAGAGTGCTCGTGGGCTCCAATAGTATGATGATGATGATGATGTACTCACGTATAGGCTGTTTGTGTATGTATAGCACGCGTTTCGGATATCGTGCGTGTCGCCAACGCCACGAAGCGCAGCGACGCCATTCTGCTGGTGTACGACCTCACGCGACCCGAGACTATCCAGCGTCTGCGCCGTTGGCTCGATCTCATCGCAAGACACAAGGAAGTGCCCGTGGTGCTCGTGGGAAACAAGGACGATATTAAGACCGTGGTGACCACCAGCACGATGATCGATGGCCTGCACTCGACCCAAATTCGCCAGCTCACCAACACATACCAGGTACGGATACTACGAAGTGCATTCATGAGAGGCTGCTTCGTTGTTAACCACGCTCTGTGGCTCAGTTTGCTGTGGATGGAGGAGACTGCTCGGCTCGTAACTTTGCTCAAGTCGCACGAGCCTTCTACTACGCGCAGAAAGCAGTGCTGTATCCTGTGGAACCGCTATTCAACGGCAAGAAGCGAGTACGTGGACCAAAAGACGTTGAGGATTCGTTGCACTTCGGACGACTCACGGTACTTCTTTCATCGTATTCATAGTCGCTGCAGCCCAAGTGTATCAAGGCGATCAAGCGTGCGTTCCGTCTGTACGATCGCGATCGCGATGGCCTGCTCAGTCGCGATGAGCTGAACGACTACCAGCAGGACTGTTTCGGTATGCGCCTGCTGCCAACGGAAATGGATACGATGGTCGAGTTCTTGCAGTCGACCATTCCAGAAGGCGTCAAGGAAGACGGTAGCAGCGTGCGTTTCGAAGGTTTTGTCTACCTGTGGCAGCTCTTTATCGATCGCAAGCGTCCCGAGTCGTGCTGGCAGGTGCTTCGCAGTCTCGGCTACAACAACGACCTGGACCTTGATATCCCGGTTGATCGAGTTGCTCTGCCACCTCACGAAGACGACCAGTCTGCTCAGCTCACGACTCACGCCATGGACTTCCTCGACGCACTGCTGCGCCAGTTTGATGGAGACAAGGATGGCAACCTCACAGAGGACGAGATTGACGAGATCTTCTCCATTTGTGACGATGTTGAAGCGCCATGGAAGACATGCTCGGCCATCTCGACGCCAATTTTGTTCACGACGACGCTGGTTGCGGACAAGTTAGTGCTGTCGCGCTCGTCCTGGCTCGCACTGTGGAGTTTCGTTGCTCAAGAGAACCCAGAAAAGCTTCTCGAGACGCTCTTCTATCTCGGGTTTGATGACAAGCTTCACCCCGCGATCGAGTTTGCAAAGTACGTGCCTGAAGTCTGGAAACCCCGTTACGGCGACGACTGACGTTGTGTGTTTGCTAATGAAACAGGAGCCGAAGCACCACTCGGCAGGCCAGTCGTATTGATCGGAATGTCGTCACATGCTACGTCTACTCAGGCGTTGCCTCTCTCAAGAGCCGTTTGGCCAACGCGCTCGTTGGTCGCAAGAGTGTGGAAACCGACAGCTACGACAACGATGAAGACCTCGAGCCAAAGATCCTGCGAGCCGTCAGCGCTGTAGCACCGCGAGACTCAGCCACCTACTTGCTGGTAAGCTAATGCTCGGCAACACGCCGCGCGTAAGACCACGTGTATCTAACAGTTGGATTCATCACGTATAGCTCACCGAAGAGCTGACAGGAAATGAAGTCGACAAGTATGCCGACGTGCTGTGCTTCCTGTTCAACCCGCTGGACGCGGAGTCGCTCGAACTCGTGAAGGACATGGATGCCAAGCTCTCCAGTGCTATTCCTCGCCTGTTCGTTGGATTCAAGCCGGACAACGTGCTGCCTGTCGCCACCGAATGGGATGAAGCCGTGCGCCTCGCCAAGAGCTCCAACGCTCACATCGTGGAGGACGACCGTTCGACAACCGAAGCCTTCGAGCGACTCGTTCGCACTGCCAAGCGACCGTACGTTTCATTTCCATCGTCCAGGCGATGGATGACGCTACCGCATGATTGCTCTCATCGTGCTCATGACTTCTCTTGCATGTGCATTCGTGTGTAACAGACCTAACGCTCTCGCTCACCGCCCTCGTGGCCGCCTCATCCTAACCAAGAAGGTGTCTCTCACTGCCTTCATCATCCTCTCTGGTGCTGCCGTCGTCGTCGGCCTACGGAAGAACCCAGAGGCGAGGACCCGACTAGCGACAATGCTGCGCGAGGCATTGCCCCGTAGCCTCTTTGCGTAATCTTCAGTAGCAATCCATGCAAGCAGAGGAGCTTACCTCGCTGTACCATGTCTACTAGATCACGTTATCCCGTTCCAGTACACAGTCTCTGCAAAGCCTCGTTGACGTTGAAGTGGGGAAAGGGAAATGGTGCCTGGGAAGCGTAATCACTCCAACCCATCATCATGAATGTCTGCCACACTGGCATGCAGCAACGTGAGCAGCAGCTTGTCCCCACTGGCAACAAGCTGCAATGGAGACTCGTTATGACTGGCAGCCAAGCCCGAAACTGCAAAGCAACAGCATCAACATCAGATGGGTAATCAATCGCTCGGTTTCCTGTCAAAGCAGAGACGCGCCGTCCAGTTGGCTGTATGGTACCGGTACCTACTGCAGTGCGTTGCGGTTGCTCGAAGAGGAACCTCCAGTGGATTGGTTCTCATCGAACTGATTGCGCTCGTAAGCAGAGCTGTCGCGTACGTACTGTCCGACTGTTGTACCGTAGACAGACCTGATCCCGTGGGCCAGGAGCCAATCAGACGCAGCGGTCGAGGTGAGGAGAGGAAAAGAAGGACGGACGCCCTGACCTCGATCTTCAGAGACTTGGGTTAAGAATACCGCGGCGAATCATCATGCCATGCAGCTCTGTCTGTCCAGTGGGCGGCGTTTGGAAGAGGTGGCCGCGAGGCGTCCCACCTCTCTTCTCTCTCCTCACGCCGCTCAGCTCATTCGCGGAACCGCAGAGCAGTTGAGACGTCTGACAGACCACTGCAGTCGAGAGTGCGACTTGGGAGCACACTCTGCAGAAAGATCCATCCCATCAGGACGAGTCCGCCTTCGCACGGGTAACTCGCGAGTCTGACAACGACGACAGCACAGCATACAGTACCATCTTACCTGAACCAAAATGACGGAGGAGGAAGCGCCCAGTCGACTGCGGCAGCGCCATGATAACGCCGACAGAAAGCAAGCAGCCACAGCGCTGGTGGCAACGGAGGCTGTGGACGTTCCACCCCAGCTACAGGAGCGGCTCGCGATCACCTCCCGCGGGGTGTTCCTGCTCGTGATGGCCTTCGTGACCTTTGAGGCCTTTGCCGTGTGCGTGCTCTTGGAGATGAACCGCTTGAACCCTTCGGCGGCATCATGGCTGCCCATCAACGCGTCATCGCTGCGCGAGATGGACGACATGCTGCACAACGTGTGTATGTGGATCCTGCTGGCTGCAATCCCTATCACCAGCGTCGCGGCGTGGACGCCCACTTCAATCATCGCCCAGATCTCACCTTCTCCGACCACCGGAACGCCGTCCATCTCCCCCAAGATACTGGCGAAGAAGAAGACGCTAGCACCACACCGCGACCCTTACTTCCGCATCTTTCAGCTCGTCGCGTGGACACTCTACGCAGCCTTTCTGGGTGGATGGGCACTCTGCCCGAACTCTCAGTGGTCGTTCTGTGCCATCGACTACCGAACCACCACAGCCGTTCTCGCGTTTCTGGCCGAGATCCTCATCGTCTCGTCGATTCTCGCTCTCGACCGCGTCCACTTGGCGCACTCGCCACGCAAAGAACGCCTTGTCGTCATGATCAACAACTTCAACAACATGTTGCTCGTCGTTGGTGCAGTGCTGCTCGCTGTCAGTGCAGAGCTCGCCCGCCACATCCACGATGAAGGAATGCTTGACGATGCGAAAGCCCTGGGCCAGTACTCCCTCAGCTCGGGCATCAACTCGGTTGCGCTGGTCGTCACGGCAGTGTTCAACACGTACGGACTCGCTGGTGTGCTGGCTCCTAAAGCTGGCTGGCGCTTCTTCCAGCCCTTCACAGGTGGTGCCAGCTTCATGCTCTTCCAGGCCATCTCCTGGACCTGCTTCGCCGCCGGTATTTTCATCGAGTGTCTGTACGTGATCTCAATTGTGATCATCGAGCTGGAGCTTTTCGTGGGCGCCATGGCACTCGCTGGCTCGCTCTTCCTCATCTCGGAGGTTCTGATGGTGATGTCCCTGCTCGTCTTCAAGAGCAAGGGCGAGGATGGAAGCTCCACTGTGCGCGCTCTACCACCGTTCCAGCAACGTCTCCGTGACTTCACTGAGGAATGTTTGGGTGCGGTGCTTGTTGGTCTCATGGCCAACATCCAGTGGATCCCGAGCGCGCTCTTCTTCGTGCTCTTCGCGACCACGACGAGCCTGCCGGCGTCACAGGTCGTCGTGTACTCCCTAACAACGTCACTTGTTGAAGTGGCGATTGTCGTCTCCAAGTCCATTGCGACACACATGTACAACAAGGACTCGAACTACGGTAAGCTCAGCCAAATCGGAGAGAACGATGCCAAGTACCTCGCACCACAGATCGTCACGATGCTCCTCCCAGCGTACGTGACACATTACCACTACGTCCACAGCCTCGAGGCGCTGTTCCCAGTAGCCCTCCTCACAGCGTTCTCGTACGTCTACGTGTTCACGTACGGCGGCCAGCCTCAGGTCACTGGCTCGCGCAAGCGACTGAACTGGATCATGGAGCGGAGTGAGATCATGGAGGCGGTAACATCGTACTTCAACGGAAAGATCCTGTGCGAGGCGCCTCTCGATCCCAAGCAGCACTACGTCATGGGCTTCCACCCGCACGGCATCATGTCCACGTCAGTCCTGTGGCTTCAATTCTCGCAAAAATGGCGCGACCTCTTCCCAGGCTTCCACGCCAACATCCTCACCGCAAGTGTGCTCCATCAAATCCCGCTCGCTCGCGATGTGCTCCAGTTCTTCGGTGGCCGTGAGGTGACTCGTCAGTCCTTCTCCCGTGCACTCGAGCACAAGGAAAGCGTGATGCTCGTGCCGGGCGGCCAGGCAGAGATGCTCGAGCAGCGTTCCGGTGTCAAACAGGTCCGTATTTACACCAAGCACAAGGGCTTCATCCGCTTGGCCATCGAGCATGGGACGCCACTCGTGCCTGTGCTGAGTTTCAAGGAAGGTGAGACGCTGGACAATGTCCGTGCGCCGCGGCTCCAGCGCTGGTTCATCAAGACACTGGCGTTCCCATTCCCGTACTACCCGTACGGTCGTTTTGGCCTGCCAATCCCGCGCAAGACGGACATCACAATCGCTGTTGGTGCTCCCCTTGAGGTGCAGCGTAAGGAAAATCCGACCGCAGAGGATGTCGACGCTGTCCACGCGCAGTACTTTGGTAAGATCAAGGAGCTGTTCGAGAAGCACAAGGACGAAGCTGGATGCGGAGACTACTCACTGGTGCTTCTGTAGTGGAGCATACGACTGTATCAAACCACGATTCATAGCCTTCGGTAGAGAAGGCCAAATATAATAGATGACCCTCACCCTCCATGAAGAGACGTCTTGGATCGTGTGACGAATCGTGACTGGTTGTATGTGCAGAGGCCCGTTTGGAGTGCAGACAAAAGACGACTAGCGAACTGAAGTACTAGTAGATTGGCATCACGACATCAAGCCCAACATGAGTTGCAGCCTTTCTGTACTGCACGTTCGTGAGTTCACGCATACTCTCGTAGGCTACGGGCTTTAGAAAATGGAGCCCAGCGCCTCCAGGCGCTCACGTCGACCCGCAGGCCCAGCGAAGCGTGCCCACACGTCGACAACTTTAGATCGCACCTTGACGATGTCACTGGGGATGGCTCGATCGTACTTGTCCGCATACGATTCCCAAAGCTCAGGAGGCACAAGCGCGGTGAACGCGAGGAGAAGCTGCGTTCGCCACTTGGCAAGCGCCAACTCCCAGTCCTTGAGCAAGGAGCTGTTGCTGGGTGCCTCGCAGACTTGCACGGACACATCCTGGACTTGCTCGTAGAGCGTCGCGAATGCAGGCTCGCAGCACACGGCGTTATAGAAAGCCATGTCGAACGGTGGTAGGGATTTGTTCCACGCCGTTAGGTGCTTGTCAAGGGGAGCAGGTAGTTCTGAAGCGTCTTCTCCTCCAGTACTGATGGCGTCCTTGGTCGATAGCAGGCTGGCCCCTACTCCGAGCGATGGTGCTGCCACACGCTGCGCGATTGCGATACAGTCTTGCTTGTGCGAGGGGATGAGCTCCAGCGCAGTCTTGCCGAGCGAGTTCGTGGCTGTGAGGTTGACCTGTTTGCTGTTGAGGAACTCCTGGAGGATCTCCACAGTCAGCGCGTAGTTTTCACACGCGTAGTGAAACGGCGTGTTGCCAATCTGCAAGCATACACAACCTGTCAACCAAACGTCCGATGCTATCCGTCCGTTTGAAAGACTCACGTTGTTGGGGAGATTGGGGTTCGCCTTGTGTTGCACCATCGCACGAACGAGCAGCACGGAGAGACCACTGTGCTGGCAAATGCTGTGGAAGGGCGTGGACTTGAACTGGTTCAGAAGGTTGGGGTCCGCCTTAGCTGCCAGGGCGACAGCCAGCAGCTCAGGCGTCAGCGATGGGTTCTCCGACAGGTTGTGGAGCGGCGAGTTTCCGTCCTACGCACAATGCGCGCAATACAAGCGTTAGCCCGAATGAAGCAGACAACGAAAGCACCCAGGAACCCACAGAATCCACTAAGTTGATTGTAGCTGGCACCTTGACGAGCGCCGAAAGAGCCGCAACAGAGACGAGTTCGTTCTCGCACAGCAGCGACAACGCCGTCTTCTTCGCATCCTGCTGCGCCATCCCGCTCGTCAGAACATCGTCCACTCATCTCAGCAACTGCGCACTCATCACTAACGTACGCTGGTCGCGAGCGAGGCGTTCGCGCCGCCCGCAAGCAGTGCCTGGAGGCTCAGCGCCAGCTCGTCCGCGTGCTTGTTCTTGCACAGTACGTGCAGCGCCGTCCACCCGTGCTACATCAAACGACTCGCATCAGTCGTGTCGATCTCCACACCTCCTCACGGAGCAGCTCGCTGCCGCACCTCGTCCACAGCGTTCGCATCGAAGCCGTACGAAGTGATTGCGCGGACCGCCGCCGCTCGCGTCGCATCCTCCACCGAGCGGTTCTCACACACGTAGTGCAGCGGCGTCCAGCCGTCCAGCACCGCCTGCTTGTCGCCCACGGCATCCAGCGCTCGCTGCAGCCGCGCAGCGTCGCAGGAGCCCTGCACTTCGTCCCATATCGCCGCGGTCTTGATCCCCGTCATCATCGTGCGGACTTCAAGTCAGTGGGAAGATCATCAAATGGCACTAAGTCGGGAGGGGAACTCCGCATTCCCTCGCTTCTAGGACATCAATGTCCTTCTTCTGAAGCTTTTTAGTGACAGTATTTCCTTCCTCCGCATCGTTTCCTGTGCAATCAATCGCCACCAAATCCAAAGCAACTACACGGCGCGTCACTTCCTCTCTCTCTCTCTCTCTCGACGACATGGCGGCCACGACAGCGGATCCTGCGACCTGCGCAGCGCTGCATGAGGTGCAGATGCGTCACCTGCAGCTGCGTCTCGAAGTTGACATGCAGACGCGCACAATCGGCGCCGAGGCGACGCTCCGCATGCACCGAATCAATGGATACGAAGGCAACTCGTTGCAGTTGGACGTGTTCCATCTCCGCATCCACGACGTGCGCGTTGCGATTCAAGCTAGCGAAGTCGCGGCTGTGGCGGAGGGCGAGGAAGATCACCGCGTTGAGAATGGCATCGTGGAGCTCCCGGTAGCCAAGTGGGAGATCAAGCCGTTCACGGCGTTCGGTGAGATCCTGGAGATTGAACTGCCGCCTGCGACAGGACGTGCCGTGGATTTTGAGCTGCGTATTCGCTATGAGACGGATACCGAGAGTCCGGCGGTGTGCTGGTTGGAGAAGGAGCAAACTGCGGGAAAGCAGCATCCGTTCGTGTACACGCAAGGCCAGGAAGTGCTCAACCGCAGCTTCTTCCCGTGCCAGGACTCGCCGTCCGTGCGACTGACGTATGAGGCCGACGTGAACGTCCCAGCGGAGCTTGTCTGTGTCATGAGCGCGAAGCGTCTGGGCTCCACGATCGTGGCTGGGCAGCCGCAGCGGAAGCTCTTCCGGTTTGAGATGAAGCAGTCCATCCCTGTCTACCTCATCGCCATGGCAGTAGGAGATCTCGTGAGTGCGGAGGTCGGACCCCGATCCAGCGTGTGGACAGAGCCGTGTATGCTCGACGCCAGTAAAAAGGAGTTCACGGGCATCCTGGAGAAGTACCTGTCAATCGGCGAGCGCCTCTTTGGCGAGTACCAGTGGGAGGAGTACGATCTCTTGGTCATGCCGCCCTCGTTTCCGTACGGCGGCATGGAGAACCCGCGCCTGACATTCGTGTCGCCGTGTATCGTCGCAGGAGATCAGTCTCTCTGCTCGAGTGAGTCCAGACCTGTTGACGTATAGTTTTTTTTTTTATTGACGGGTGCTCTTGTTGTATGCAGTCGTTGCGCACGAGATCTCCCACTCGTGGTAAGTTTTATACCAGTCGGTCAATATTGCATCCATCGGTAAGCTGATGATCATGCTGGCGCTGTGTAGGTTTGGAAACCTAGTGACCAATGCATCGTGGAGTGACTTCTTCTTGAACGAAGGTTTCACGATGTACGCTGAGCGTCGTATCACTGAAGAAGCCCACGGACGGTAAGACTTTCTTCGTGGTTGCACATTTCCTACAGTGGTCGGTTGTGCTAATGGGTACGATCTACGATAGCACGCTCATGTGCCTCAATGCCAAGCTTGGTGAAGCTCTTCTGAAAGAAGAGATTACGTCTCTTGGGGAGCAAGATCCCTTGACAAGACTTCGAGTGCCGTTGGAGACGGGGATCGATCCAGGAGACTGCTACAACCAATGCGCGTACGAGAAAGGTTACGTCTTCGTGTGCTACCTCCGAAGCCTCGTTGGCTCGGATGAGGTGCGTCCTCTCGTCACACGGCCTGATCACTTCGTTGGCAGCTTGCTGAAGACGTCGTTCTCGTAGGTGTTTGACAAGTTCCTGCGCGATTACTCGCAGCACTTCAAGTTCCAGTCGATCCCAGCGGAAGACATGATGGCATACTTCTTGTCCTACTTTCCTCACCTCGCGGATGGAGATGATCTCAAGGCCCCAATCAAGTTCTCGACGTGGCTTCACGCCCCCGGCTTCCCTCTTTACTCCCCCGACTTGTCTGATGCTCAGGAAATCATGGAGGCGTGCGAGTCATTGCTCTACTACTGGCAGTCGTCCTCTGCGCCAGTCCAGACCAACGTCCTGTACCTCTCGACGGAGGCCAAGTCGTGGCCAGTGTTCCAGCTCCTCTACTTCCTCGACATTTGCTTCGAAGCAACCTTCTCGCACGTTGACGTCGTCGTTCAACTCGGGGAGACGCTTGGTCTCTTCTCATCCACCAACTCAGAAGTCCTCTTCCGTTGGTCGCAAGTGCTCATCAAGAACAGTGTGGAGACCAAGCTGGACTTTGTCGCCCACTTCCTCACCATCCAGGGTAAACAGAAGTTCCAGATCCCGATCTACCGCCTCCTAGTTGCCAGCTCCAGCGTTGTGGTGCGCCGCTTTGCCCAGGAGATCTACGACCGAACGAAGGCGACGCTGCACGTGATGGTGCGCGACCGCATTGAAGCCCTGCTTCGCACCGTCCAGTGAGCCCAGTGCATCACTTGATGGCGCTCCTTCGAACACCTTCCATCAAAGACATCATCCGCTTACAACAGTTTCCACCTCGTTCAGAGTTAGCTGCGTCTCTGCTTTTGTCGCCGCTGCATCAGCTCTCGCGTGCGCTGCAAGTCCGCTGAGAAGTCGTGGAGGCTGCAGCCACACACACACACACGCATACAGAAGACCGTGTCAGTCCACGGCTCCCATCTTCTCATCATCTATTCTCCCATAGCGCCCTGTACCTCTTCAGAGATCTCGAGAGCTCCTCAGCTGACACGCCGTCGTCCACAGTGTACACTGGCTCTGCCGTCGACTGCTGCATCTGCTCTGTCTTCATCGCCGCTGTTGATTGATCGCCTCCTTGGTTCTGGCTGTTGCTGTGCGCTTGGTGATCAGTGCTCTGCACAGGCGTGGGCGCCACAGGCGGCGCGAACGTTGCCGTAGTTGCCGTCATATTCGCGGCATCCATCATCTTCGTGCTGTGGAAAACAAGCGTAACCCGAGTGGTCATGCGTTACGATGTACCACTATACTGGTACGATGTACCATTTTTGAAAGTTCATCTGTCCCATGGTACGCTGTCGGTTTTGGCGGCAGGAAACAGCTCACGACAAAAGCAGCGGAAATGGACGCGTCCACGCCGCGGCCACGGCGGCGATTACGGCAGCGGTGCGTGGATCCGCGGTCTCTAGATCGCTGTATGCTGTAGCAGACGATGTAGACTCACTGTGCGTCGCTTTTTCGGTTGAAAAATGGATCACAGGTCGCCCCAAACGGATCCGCCACCGACCCAGGAAATCATCTCCTTGGACTCCAGCTCTGATGCGTTTGAACTGGACAGCAGCGACGCGGACGGCGGCAGCGACAGCAGCAGCAGCAATGCGAACTCAAAGCGTGTGCGCGCCGCGTCGAAAAAGAAGGGATTCAAGCGCCTGCGTCGTCCGGAAGCAGAGACGACGCAAGAAGACACGAGCCAGGAGCCGACGCCCATGGCCGAGCCGGAGGAGTGGGAGTGCGTCCGCTGCACGTACCTGAACGAGCCGCAGCGCATGGCGTGTGAGATCTGCTCGAGTGCACGCGCGATGCCCAAGCAGACGCGGAAGCTGTCGGCGTGGCTGGCGACGTCCGCCTCTTCAACAGCGGCGAAGAAATCCTCCGGCTCGAGCACGAAAGGCCGTTCTGCAAAGAGCGTTGGACGCAGTACGACGACGCCTGCAATGGAGTCCATCGATAGCAGTGATGAGGGCGAGTCGCAGCGCTCGGTTCCGTTGAGTCAGTCGTCCCATAAGCGGAGACAGGCCGGAGTTTGTGGCGAGACTGAAGAGCTGTGGACAGCGTCGAGTGTGGCACAGTCATCGACGATGGATGAGCTGTGTGTGCAGAAGAAGAAGGTGCAAGAAGTGCAAGCGTGGCTCCAGCAGAGTGTCCCAAGTGGTTCTGTGGCTGGGCAGACGATGAAGCGGTTGGTGTTTGTGTGTGGCCCGCCTGGCTCAGGCAAATCCGCGACGGTGCGGCATCTCGCCAAAGCGATGGGCGTAGACGTGAAAGAGTGGCGAGACAACGCGTCCGCGGGCAAGCTCCAGTACCATCGCTTCCTACGAGACGAGTTCCAGCTCGCACAGGTCTCAGCGTGGGACGATTTCATCGACTTTATTAATCGCTCCATTAACTACTCAGCGCTTCAGGTCGCAGCTGTGCCAGATTCCTCGAGATCTCGGAGAATGGCGCGCAACTCCCATGCCAATACGCAAGCTCAGTCGTCGCAGACAAGAGGCCAGCTTATCCTGATTGAATCGTGGCCAGAGAATCCCTTTGGAAGCCAGGACTCGGCGTTGTGGGATGAGAAACTCAAGACGGCGTTCCGTCAGATCGTGAATCCTGCGGCCAACTTGCGGTATCCCGTTGTGTGTATCTTCAGCGACGTCCGTGACAAGAAGATGGATGCTGTTCAGCTCGCGAAGATCTTCTCGGACGACGTCGTTCACTCTCCATTCACGTCGGTGATCAATTTCAATCCTGTCACGGCTGGTACGTTGCATGTGATTTTTGGTACTTATGTTCTTGTGTTGTGTTCACTCACCCTCGTAATGTTGCCTGAAGCCCAAATGAAAAAGGCGCTACTGAGGATGTTGGACAAGATGGACTGCACAGTGTCCTCGCAGGAGTTGCAGAAGATTATCGACAGCAGTAACGGCGATATTCGACACGCGACCAACATGATCCAGCTACTACAGAGGCGGCAACCACTGACGAGGCCGGGACGTGACGAAGGAAAGAAGCGGAAGCGAGACACAGGAGTGAAAGCAGAAAAGGCTGTGGCACACGAAGACGAAGAAGACGACGATGCTACAAGTCGTGATCCGTTCTTTTCGGATTTACACATCGTCGGGAAGTTGCTCCACAGCAAGAACAAACTGCCCGACGTTCAATCAGCCTCATCGTCTTCCCGCTTGGTGGCGTTCGATCGCATTCTCGATGCATCTGCGATCTCCCTCGACCGCGTTCTCTCACTGTTGCACTCCAACTGCGCGGACTACTTCACAGAGATCGAAGACCTGGAGCAGGCTGTCGGTCTGATGAGTCTGTCAGAGATGTGGCTTCATGACTCATACCGCAATACGAGCTCATCAACGGTAAGATGTCAATCGACTTCCGCGATCACTCATGCAGATCTAACTCAGTCTTTGTGTGCCAGGCGTTCAAGACATCCCAGGGAGTTGTTCGTTCACTAGCTGTTCGGTCCATCGCATTGACAAATGAGCACCCAGCTCCCTCTGCCTTTCGTCCGATCACAGCTCCGAAGACGTACGAGGCAGCAAAGCGCATGATCCACTGCCGACAAGATGTCATGCGCCAGCTTCAGGCAATGCCCGACGGTGGTGACTCAACCCATACGTACATCTCAAGAGGTGACGTCTACGCATTCGAGATGCAGCCGTTCATCGACATAATGAATCGCCAACGCCACAGCAATCACTCCCTGACGAGCTTCAGGACTGCGCATCAAATCCCCACTAGAGAAGGCGAACACGCACTCGTAGAAGACGATGATATCGAAAACAGCGACGGCGATGACTGGTAAGCAGTATTTACACTATCTTCTATTCTAGCTTTCCGCCGGGGTTGGCGTCATGCCTTTGAGTCATACTCACTCGTGAAGCACTGGGCGTCACGCAATCGGCGCGGCATCAGAAGAGGACGCGTCAGCATTGGTAGACGACAGCGTTCGTCGAATAGACGCGTCGTACTCTTTCCGCCGAGCGAAGCTGCTGGCTTTCAGCTTCTCAGCGACTGACTCAGACGTTGCAGGCACTGACACTACTGCTGGAGTCGGAGTGCTCGATGGGGTCTCTGCCTGGCCTGTTGTAGCCGCGGCACGTTCACGCTGGTCAATGATCTGGCCAAGTCGGCATTTCTTCGGTGAGTTCGTGACACCTGGCGTGCGAGGCTTGGCCGACGCCCTGCGTGGACTCATCGAGCCGTCACTCTCTCCGCCGTTTGTAGAATCTAACGCACGTGTCGGCAATGCTGAGGGCAGTGGCGTACAGACGGCGGCTGGAGCATGTGCCTCCTGGACCTTCTCCGTCTTTGCTGCAGGAAGCTCGAGGAGAAGACTCATTTCGTGGCCAACCCACCGGACGATGTACTCTCCATTGCGCTTTCGGTTCAGATCACCTTGTAGGCGTCGCGTGGCTGCGTAGTGGTGGCTATGGCCGGACGCTTGGCCCGTCTTACCACGCAAGCCATCACCGTCGCGGAGTTTCTTTTCTAGGTTGGCCAGTCGCTGGTGGCAGTTCAACTGCCCAAGCGAGTGCTTGAACCACTCGTAGAGTGTGAGAGCCTTGGTAAAGCAGTTGTGAGCTCCTCTCAGGTTGCCCTTGCGCGAGTGGATCATACCGATTGCACTGAGAGACGCAGCCTGGCCGATCTTGTCACCCACCGCCTTGTACAGGATCAACGCCAGCCCGAACTGAGCCTTCGCTTCATCAAACTTGGTCTCTGTCGTGAGCAAGATACCCATGAGCTTGCGAGTGTTGGCTTCACTCAGGGTGTCTTTGTGGTACTTGGCGATGTGCAGTGCCTTGTTCGCTGCATTCCATGCACCGCGATGGCGACCGGCAAGAAAAAGAGCATGAGCGAAAAAGCAGGCGACATCGACAACGTAGCTGCTCGTTTGCTCACGGAGAGACGATGTTTGCGCCAGATCAGGCGACGCGCAGTCCACAGAGAGGCCCTCTTGGCTGCTGCTCTTCTCTGCCTCGTCAGCTTGACGCCAGTCCTCCATCATGCGGATGTGGAGATCCATGATCATCCACAAATTCGACTCGTGCATGTCGAGGATCAAATACGAGGCACTCGAGCGAGCCGCCAGCGTACAAATGTGCTGGAAGATCCAGAAGCTGACCTTCCAGAAGTGGCGAGCGCAGTTGTACAGGAACAACTCGCGGTCAGCCACACAGATCGACTCGAGGATCTGGTTTTTGGTGCCTTCGCCATCGTACAGACCCAACAAACTGCGCGCGTAGCTCGTGATAAATGGGAACGTAGAGTATGAGACACATACAGCCATGATCTCAGCCTGGCTGTCCATCTTCTCCACGTGCTCCGTTACTCGAGAGACCCGACCACTACGCGTGAGCGTGTTCAGCAGGTTCCTCTCGGTAGAGCCAGGTCGCGAAGAGGTCGAAAGGTCTGGATCTGCGTCGTTGCTCTTGGAGCTGCCATTGCTGATGTAGTCGCCGTAGGCTTTCAGCGCTGACAACAGAGCCTGGTCGTAGGTGGAGTTCTGACGGGACGACGAACGGGACGACGAGCGACGTGACGTAGATACGACTGCCGAGCTCTGCTTGGGGAGTCCTCGATTGTTGCTGAGAACGAATCCGGGGATTCGGTTACGTTGGATCAAGGAGAATCGCAGCAGCGTCTCTACGAAATTCTCCCACTTCGGTCCCCAGAGGCTCTTGAAGTCAGCGGGCATCGCTCCAGCTGGCAATAATCCAAGCAGAGCGAAGAAGCGGATCGCGTCTTGGCCGTGGTGCTGACGTACTTGCTCTAAAGAGACATCGAGGGATGTCACTAACGTGTTCATGGCGCTGCGGTCGTTGGCACCCAAGCCAACGACCTGGAGCTCGCTCACACCCCGACTCAGCACAGCGCGTGTGAGCTCCGACAGCGATCTGTCTTGAAGCAACGGGGCACACAGCGAAATCGCCTGTGGGTGGCCGTCCAAGAAAGCCATGAGAGGGTGAGCTGTCAACGCCTCAAGCACCGAGGCGCTGCGGAGCTGGCTCGACAGATTCGGGTTGATATCTCCGATCTCGGAGAGAAGCAACGCGCGTGGAGACTTGCGCAGGAAGAGATCCGCTGCGTGGTAATGCGAGAGTCGATTGAGAGAGACCACTTTCTCGTCGAAACCAGCGATACCACCGCCCATGGCTTGTCGGGCAGTCATCAAGAATGCGAGGTGAGGAGTATTTTGAAGCAGGTGCATGAGGAACTCGCTCACAGCTGCTGGGTTGGCGTTGATCGGGTCTTCCATGTTGTCCATAATCAGCAGCACTTTCATGTCGCCCAAAGCTTGGTGGAGCTGCATCTCCTTGTCTCGCCCACCGTCTGGGAACAACGCACTCTTAATTGCCGTCTCCACACCTTCGAGTGACTGAACACCACGCAGGCGGATGAATGCGACACCGTCTGGGAAAACGTGGCGGTCGGCGAGGAAGTGCGCGAGCTTGACAGAAAGAGTACTCTTGCCAATTCCTGGCGGTCCTCTCATAGTCACGAAACGCTGGGTATTGACCAATCCAGCCAGCATGTGTAGCTCTTGCTCGCGACCAACAAACGACTCGGGTACTGCTGGCAACGTCTTGGTAAATCGGTTGGTCGGACTGACATCCATCCACTTTCCCGATGAGATGTCAGTGAAAACAAAGTGCATCGCAGACGCATTACAAGAACACTCGCTTGCTGCGAAGTTGACTTCAATCGCGACAGGGAGGTCGCTGTCGCTAAACAGAGGGCACGAGTCAGCGTGAACCTGAGAAGACTCGAGGAGAATGAACTTGTCGCCTTCGTTCTCGGGGATCTGCATATCTGCGCTGACACGCACGCGGGCGATCTCGAAGGCTTGGTGGATGGTCTTCCCAGCTAGCACCGCATGGTAGAACGCATACGAGAACATCGACGACGACTCGTCCAGCACTTTGTCACCGCTGCGCACACACACAACATGCTGGACTCCCGCTTGGATAAAGACTTCACCGACATCTCGGGAGTGGCATGAAGACACGAATACAAGCTTCAGCGTCGCACCCAGACCGAAGCGGTTTGCGTACGACGAGCCCATTGATGACACTGAACGGGATGAAGACCACGAGTGCACTAAGCCCGCAGCTGGCGGCGGCATCGCGTCGTCGAGGTCTTGCGAGTCGCTGCGCTGGAGTGGACTCATCGACGAGTCAAGCAGGCTGTCGGCAGTGTTCGTTGCAACGCCACCGTTTAGGATGCTTCGCAACGTATTCGCGTCGATGAAATGGGCGAGACCTGTGCGTTGCGTGTCTTCAAACACCAGGCAGTTTGTCTTGCCGGCGATGCTGCCTCCGTGGCCGCTGAAGTGAAGTACCGTCACACCACGGTCAAGAACTTTCCGAAGCGAGTCCACCGTTGCAACGGCTCGCATCGTATGGATCGCGCGCTGGCACTCCTGGAAGATCTTGTTCAGTTGGCCTTGTTCCTGGACAATATTGATCGGCGGCACCGGCTTGAGGCGGCTACTGGACGACGGATCTGACGCGACAAACGGCAACGAGTAGAGCATTGCAAGATCCACCCATGTGTTGTGCACGCCGTACACGCTCGATGTCTCGGTCGTGGTGGTGCAGTCCGACAACGTGTCGCTCTTGTCCTCATTGCTGTCATCTCGTCCCGTGGCCGAGTCACCTCGCTCGAGCATGCGTCGCGCGACGCGCTCATTCGCCTCTGCAGGCGTGAGCGGAGGCAACTCGCGTCCTGCAGGCTTCTCCTCCGCATCGTGATCAATCCCAGTCGTGACATTACCACGATCAAGCGAAGCTGTCTCGTGCTCCCCATCATCGCGCAGGGCGAGCAGCTCTCTCGCCTGACGCTGCAGATGCTCGAGCAGCTCCAGCCGCGCGTCCACGCTGTCGCTGTCAAGTGGCCTCGCCGCCGCCTCCACGAACGACCAGAGGCTGCACAACAGCATGCCATTGGCGCTGGCGTCGCTTGCCTTCGTCGCCATGTTCGATCCGATCGTGGTGACTCCAATCACTCCTCCACGAGGAGCTCTTAGTCCGCCCCAGAATGAATGCGCTCTTCTCCCGCCCGTGTGGTGTCTCAAACCTCTCATAACGAATGCAAAGTCAGTTCTGACTCATACTCAGGGTATGGGATTAAAGAGGTTGTTGCTGCCCCTCGAAGCTTCGAGGATCCATCTCTTCGGCGAGGAGCTGCGATGCCCAGCCACACACTGCAAAGGGGGAAGCTGTTGCTGCGTTCTCGATCCCCCTCTTCTTCCATCATTGTTGGAGCTGCGTGTCTATGCGGCTTCGTACCGTAGTGACCGATGGTCACTTGCGTCGCAACTGTATCCGCTCTTCGCATCACGCTCTCCATCCCAGCTCACTCGCATGAGACGACACACTCAGCAGCGCGGTGCTACCGCCCCTCAGATTTCAGGAGGGATTGCCGCAAGCCCACTCGGTGACCCACGAGTAGTGGAGTAGTGAGGGCCATTTATGGTTTCAGCGCTGGCGCGGACTGCTTGTACTATACACTTAAGATCTTCTATGGACTATGGTGATCGTGTCATGCGCTCTGGACGTGGCTGGCTTGATGCACAGCACACAGGTTGCCGTTGCGCTCGTACGCAGGCTTCTTGCAGCCGCTCACGATGCAGCGTTTGCCTGTTTGAAGAGAGAACGGGGAATATGTGTTAGCACACACCGCACGAGCGAGATGCTGGCCATGGACGAACCTCCTCCGTGAGCCCAGCATAGTCCATTCGAGACTGCGGTCTTGATGCATGTCTCCTCCTTGCATTTGCGTCCTACGAATATCCATTCCGATCCGATCCAGTCAGCGATCTCTCTGCAACGGACTTCGTTAAATCTCCACTGAACGCCCTCACCTCCGCCGTGAGACCAACAGACACCACGCGACTTGGCGCGGTTGTCGCAGCCTTCGATCGTGCACTTCGTGGAGCCGCCTAGTCGCACAGAAGAAGTGTCAGTTCGACTGTTCGATGAAGGGAGAAGCAGGGACGTTGTTTTGACGCACCGTGCTTCCAGCACACGCCCATGTTCTTCGCGCTGCTGGTGCAGCCAACGATGGCACACCGTTTGCCTCCTCCGTGGCCTATGCAGAGCCCCTTGTTCACGACGTAGCGTGTGCAGTTGTCAACCTTACAGATCCTCGACTTCTTCATCGTGCCCTTACGGCTACCTGTATCCCGCGTCGCTGGTGGCGGTGTCCGTCGCTCGCTTCCAGACTGTGATCTGATCGACTCAGTATATCGATCTGCTACATCAGCAAGAGAACACTGTCAGTTGGCCATTCAGACCTCGATCCCGTTCAGCTAGCCCAACACGCACCTAAGCTGTTGTCGCTTGAGTCTTCGTCTTCATCACCACGAGCAGAACTATCATCCAAATGGAGCTGCGACAGAGACGACTCTGCCATCGTGTGTTCAGCTTTCTCTTCAGGTTCATCATGGCTGTCGAGAATGAACGAGAGCGATGCTTTGCCAGCGCGAGGCGGCGTACTGCGGTACTCTTCAGGGCGGATTAGCGGCGACTCAACCCTTGTGTACTGCTGTTGGTGTTGGTGTTGATGGTGTTGTTGTTGATGCGGTTGTTGATGTGGGAAACGGTGTCCTCGGTCTTGGCCAAAGGGATTCGCGGAGAAGACCGTGTTGTAACCCAAGTGGTCGTTGCAGTTGCGAAGGTCACGCGCAAAGACTTGTGATGGATGTATCAACGTTGCCGGAGGGCGATAATCATGCTGGTTAGGCTCTGCCCTTCGGGAGTCGTAGTGGATGGAGTGGATACTTGCAGGTAGCCTTAGCAGCGTGTGGTGCTGCTCGGGGTGCGAGCACTCCTTCCACCCTGACGGAGACGTGCCCTTGCCCTCTTCATCACTGCTGGCGTAGTCTCGCTGACGCCACTGGTCTCGTTGCTGCTGGTCGCCTGGATGCATCTTGTCGTGGTCGTTGAGCTGGATCTATCTAACAGTCGAATGTGGGTGGTTCGCCGTGTGGTAGTGGTGTACACGTAGCTGGTACCGTACGCGTCCCGCGACCCGTCACGCCGGACTTGCCGAAGAGTGGGCAGCGACGTGGTCTGCGAGCGTCTGGTAGTGCGTGCGAGCGGGCGCCGCGTGGTATGTCCAGTGAGAAGGCGCGCGACGCGACTTTCGTGGGCTCGAGCAGGCGTGGGGAGTCGATTTCCCGGATCCTTCGCGTCTGGAAAATGAGCCAATGCAGGTCCCAAGCGTGGTTTCGCCTCACGACCGGTCGACAGACAGCAGGCGCCCAGGAGGTCAGTTCCTGTTCGAACCTTGTGCGGCAACTGGTGACGACAATCTGGTCTTTCGTGCTCGACTCTCCGGACAGACGGACGAGGTCAGCAGCAAGAGCGTGCGGCGGCTGGGGACAGGTAGCCAAGCGTTGCGGTGGAGGGATTGTCCGTCCGCTCTCCCCTTCCCTCGCTCGACCCGGTCCTTGCTCGCCACTCGCGCTGGGGTGAGGTACAGTACTGACGTTGTATCTGTGTCTGGAAATCTGTCGACAGGGCGGCCGCCACCTTTAGAATCCGAGAACGGAGCTCTTCGTGGAGAGAGGGAATGGGTGCCTCTTCTATCGCCGCCCCCCTTTCCCTCGTGGATAAGCGGGGACCTTTGTCAACACGCAGCGCCCGTTCAAGGCAGCCGTGCGACTTGGGTGGACTGAGTGGGTTGCTCGGGTGAACTGGCGACACCGGCAACTCGCGGCTCGTCAGCTGACGGCTCCTGCGTGCCTCCACACCTCCGTTCTTCTTTCTTTCAATTGGCGGCTTTGGCTGAACGGACGAGATCGAGATTGGAAACGAGAGGGGGAGGGATGGGGAGGAGGGGGTTGGTGGGAGCCCGCAGTGGGTAGGGCGACGTTCAGCACAAAAACGCCACTCCCAAAGAACACTCCGTTTCTGGGATCCGCAGCTTTCGCTGGGATTGTGGGACCCAAGGGACGTGTTCGAGCCTCAAACGAAGGCGCGACGATGGGAGATGGGTGGGAGAGGTGCATTACTATTTCTTCCATCGCCTCGCCTCTCGTTCGGCTGAAGCCTACCCCTCTGTTTAGCTGGGGTTGTACAGTACAGTACGGTGCACTTGCCGCACATCTGCAAGTCTAGCTGAACGGTAATCCTGATGGGCAACCCTGCTGATCTCCACGCGAGATTGTGAAGAGCAGTGCTGATGCCACTCGCCACATGACCTCAGCTCGTGTCATGGATCTTCCAATATTGTCTGGAGACCAACACATGCACGTAATGGCCGGAGAACACGGTAGACTGAAGAAAGAGGCAGAGATTAGTTAAGGGAAGCCCAAGGTCGAAGGGGTTGGGGGGGCGGTCATGATGGCTGCGCAGTCCTGTAACGCCGCATGTCTTGACAGTTGCACGTGTCGATGTCAGGCTTCACGTTTACATCATGCGCGTCTCCCTTCCCCGCAGACACATCCAGACAACGCCAAACCGAAGAAGGAAGGACAGCAGCGAAATCGCCGAGCAGCTGGCGTGGCTGCCTGACCTGAATCCTGAATCCGGTGGATTTCAGACCTGTGGCTTGGTTTTGTTTCTATCGCTTCCCGCGTTTCGTCAGCCACTGCGTCAAAGACTGACGCACACACCTTACCCTACTACACGCCCACCAATTTTTTTCGAAATTCGACCTTCACAAGGAGTGGGTTTGTCGCTGGGGAGTTGCTGTTTACACTCCTTGGAGTTTCAGTGCTCAAGTTTTCCAACCAGCGAATCTGTTCAGTCAGCCAGTGCCATTTGGCGTGTTGCCAAACGTGAGCATCCCAGCAGATGGAAGCCTAGGATAATAATTATCCTTGCGGACCGCTGGGGAACTTTAGTGGGACAAACACTTGAGTGGGAGTGATAAACAGTTTTCCACCAGTCTTGTGAGAGAGTAGTGTATGCATCAGCATGCGCAGGGTACCATATTTCAGTAGATCAAATACGGGTTTCACAGCTCAACTCTCTAGCATATGTGAAGGGTGATGCGTTTTAAGGGTCTGATTAGACTGGTGGAAGACTGCACTCGAACAGTATAATTTAAAATTGACGACATATCACATTAGTGGTAAGGGCAGCCCGACCCATTTCGGGTCACCTAAGCTATTTCTAGCACAACTCGGTCAAAATTCATCCAATCCAACCACGGTCGAGAGCATCATGTGGCTCGTTTCCCATGTTCTATCTTGTGCGAGAAGCTGCGAAAACCGGTCAGTTGTCGAGGAGAGATCGACAATCCAAAACAGCCAAACTTTGGTCGTTTCCGTTGTTGTTGACCTATCTCGGATCACAGAACCATACAAAAAGCAAGTATATATGCCTCTACTCCGCCTGCTGCAATTAGACTGGGTGAAAATATAGCCTGGGTTTTCATATAGTCTGGCCCAGACTATTTTCCTTTGGCTACCCAGGCCGCCCCGATGGCAGACGGATATAGTCTGGGTGAGACCGATCTTCTGCATAGCTTCGCACTCAAGCAGCAGCCAAGATAAGCTGACATCGCTCAGTGTGCAACTTCTCGTCCACAGCGACACGATACGATGGATGTGTGCAGTGGTTCTGGTGGCGATACGACCGATGTATCACATCGCTGCGACGTGTGTGGAAGGGCAAACCACGTCTTCTGTGGTGTCGCTATCGGGGAAGGTTATGGCTGTGCTGTCCGGTGTGCTCGATGCGATGAATCAGAGTGAACTGTGGTTCCTACGGTTCATTCCGCATCGCCCATCGTTGCGGCATTCGCTCGTACGCGTCACCGAGCGAGAGTCAGTAATGATGAGGACCAAGTAGAAGAATGCAAGCAAGAATACGATTCAAACGAGGAAGTGCGATCGATTCCAGACGGAGAAACTGATTCAAACACACGACGGAGAGCCCGTCAGCACGTCTCTACGATCACTGCTCGTGTGCAAGCAGTGAAGTACATGATACGGTTCAATGGCTCGGAAAATGATCCAGTGAGACGAGGAACTATGGCAGCATGTGTGCATGAATACCCCGAGCTCTTCCCAGGAAACACGAAAGCAAATATCCAGAAGGCCATGAGCTGGTGGAAATCTCGCCAGAAGTTGCTGGAGGAGAATCAAAAGAGTATAACGAGGCTCGTTGATGGTGGCGTGAAACGTGTGCAGCTGAACGCTTCCGCGGGTCGTGGCTGTAAGCGAGCTGAATGGGTGATATGGCTACACGGCAAAGTGCTGCCAGAGTTCTTGCAACTTCGCGCTATGGGAGTCAAGATATTACCGGATTTGCTGCTTGAAGTCGCACTGTCCGAGCTGTACAAGTCTACAGACAAGTGGAATCAGAACTCAACGTGGAAGGGCAAGAAGATTGTTGACCAGCTCGACTCGAGATGGGTTCGAACATTTTGTGAACGAAATAATGTCGTGGTCAGACATGCAAGCGGAAAACTGGCTGTAAGCAAAGACAAGCAGGCGAGTATTGAGCGTGCTATTGCCTACCATTTGGGAACGGTGAAAAGGCAGTTTGAAAACGTCGAACTGGACGAGGACCTAGTCTATAACATGGATGAGACTCACTTCATCATCAACATGGACGACAACAAGACCCTCGACATTCGTGGCGCCAAGAAGATCAAATACCACGTTGTTGTCTCAGGGGGCGAGGGAATGACGATTGTGGTGCTGCTACGTGGAGGAGCAAATGCCTGCATCGAAACGCCTATGATGATCTTCAAGAACGATAACAGCAGCTACCCAATCAGAGGTGTTAGGGAAGTTCCTGGCGCTGCATATCGATCTGGCCCGTGTGGCTGGATGGATCGCCGCGTCTTCTGTGAGTGGCTACGAGAAGACCGATGTGTAAAAGCTGATCCTCTCGGACGTACGAAGGACATCTTTATGGACAACGCTGCAGGTCATAAAGCGCTCGATGCTATTGACGATGCCGAAGAGAAGGCCTACATGGACGCTGTGATCACGCAGAAGGGTGTCAAGATACGGTTTCTCCCCGCAAACGGCACTAATCTCTGCCAACCTGCAGATGTAGCGGTTATCCAGAAGCTGAAGCAGGTATGGAGGCGAGAGTGGTGTAAGGAAAAGCTTCGCCTCGCTCAGCGGAACAAGTTCTCTAACATCCCGAACCAGAAAGGTGAGTGGTCCGGAAAGCTCCAGCAGCCAGGTAAGACATTCTACCTGGAGCTCGCAGCAAGATGTTGCCGAATCGTCAGTGCTATGCGTGATGACGATGGAATCAGCGTGGTGCGTAAGGGGATGATTCGCTGTGGCCTCAGTAAGAACTTGAACGGCAAGTGGGAGGAGTGCCAACTCACACCAGAGCTACAGGCACTTGTGGCTCAGCATCGCGAGAACTTTGACGGCAAGGAACCGACAGATTTCTGCGAGGCCCTTGTGTAAAACATTGCATAAACAGAGATACATGCTTCATGAATAGTCTGGGTTCCGGGTGAGAGCATTTAGACTGGGTTTCGATTTAGTCTGGGCCAGACTAAATGGCCGAGGGGTGTTTCGAATATGGTGTTCAGAAATAGTCTGGGCCAATCTAATTGCAGCCGGCGGAGTAGCAGACTTTCAGGGGTCGAAAAACTCTTCGACGGTGAAGAGCATGCGCTGCGTGGGAGGAATAGTCTCCTTCTCATCATGAGCGGTTGGTGTTGTCTGTTGGCTTTCCGGCAGTGTCGTTGGTATCGCAGTTAGGTCTGTGATGGCTGCACGACGTCGTTTTTCCTGGCGACCATCGACTGGCCTCGACCCTGAGTGTGCCTGTTTTCTAAGGGACTGTGCGTGTAATGTGGCCGCAGTTAGCCTGTCCTTCGCCCTCTTATTCTCCTGTCGTTGGCGATCTTTTTCTTCGGCGAGCTGTTTCTTCTCTGCCGACCGACGTTGTCGCTCCTGCCGTTTATCCGCTTGCCCCTGGTCTTTCTGCAGTCGTTTTGCTTCGCGTTCCTTTATTTTCGCTTCCTTTAGCGCTTGTTTGTTTTCTACCTCTCGTGCTTTGGTCTCCTTCTTTTGCACGGCTTGTGCTCGTTTTTCCTCGCGCTGACGCTCTTCTTCTTCTCGCACTCGCTTTTGAAGTCGCTTCTCTGCTAGCAATTCAGAGTCTGTTAGGAGTCGCTTGGGAGTCATATCGATGAGCACCCGGTCTCGTGATGGCTTTGGTGACGATACACCCACCGTTCTCTTTGCGATGCTGAAAGCCCGGTACGCAGCGGGATCAATTCCGTGCTTCTCCAAGCGTCTCGGATCTCGTGGCTTCAAGCTTGCTGTAGGTAGTGGATCCTCTGTCATAATATAGTCGGAGTTCTTTGTCGGGCTGCTTCTGGGTTTTGATGGGGATGGTGTGGCGAGAGCCTTTGTGCGATCAATTGGCCATAACCCAGTGCTCTTCCACGAACCGACAATGATGCTAGGAGCCCATGCTTTGCCGATGGCAGCTCCTACCATCCGTGCAACTTGGTTTCGTGGCAAACTGGCTCCGTTTGTGCAGCAATACCATTCACTGACTTCTTTTCACCACTGAGCTTTGAAAGACCTGAAGCATCCGTCGTCGAGAGGCTGTAGTAGATGTGTGGTGTGTGGTGGTAAGGACAGAACATCGATATCGTGCTTGATGCACGTCTCCAACACCTCAAGGGCGATATGCGACGTGTGATTGTCGAGCATGAGTAACACTGGCCGTGCAGGAGGACTGTTGCGAACGAATACCGTGATCCACGCTTCAAAAGTAACAACATCGATAAATGCGTTCTCAGTCACTGTGCCAGTGCTTCCTTCAGGTGCACCTTGGAGGAGATCACTCGAAAGTCGTTTGCCTTTGAAAAAAAACAGTGGGGGTACGATGGCCCCACTGGCGCTCACAGCTACCAAGATGCAAGTATTTTCACGGTTTTGCCCTTGCTTTTGGTAGACCCAGTTGAACCACGACGCGAGATCACCTTGACTGGATTGCCGCCCTGTGGGTCAACGCCGGACTCATCACAGTTGTAAATTTGGGTTGCTGGAAGCTGATGTTGGCTTACGTAGTGCTCGTACTCCGCAAAGAAGCACTCAATCTCGGTAGGATCGAACCCATTGACCCTGTTCGCGTCGATTATGCGAGCCTTTCTCATGCTGAGTTGATCTCCGTGCCTTGTGAGAAAAGCTTTGATCCATTTGTCACTCGGCCCACTCTTCGCAAATCGGTGAGACCGCCCATCCGATACGATTTTCATAACTAGAGTACGAAGCTTCAGTCGCGTAGCTGGAAAGCCGAGCATGTCCAGCTCGAGAAGACCCGCTACAAGACCATCCTCTTCGCTGGGAGATAGGGTGGAGGGTGGGCCACTTAACGTGCCCAGCGCCTGTCCTTTCACGTACACTCGGAATGTGGAAGGAGGGATACGGTAGCGCTCAGCAACTGCGCGCAGTGATAGAGGAGTTCGTTGGGTCTGTCCTTCACGCCACGCCGTCAGTACAGCCGCCATCTCCGATTGATCCCATTTGTGCCTCATGTTCCCTGCTCCTTGAATGCGAAGCGAGCGAGTGGCACAGTCTGGACCGCCTTCGGAGATCGACCGCTGTCGGCACAGCATCTGAAGGATTTTTATACTTGATTTAAGTATTTCTTTTCTGGTTGCCAATGGGTGCACGTGAACCGAAAAAGGTCGTGACCCGAAATAGGTCGGGCTGCCCTTAGCCAATGCTCGCTTTGAGCCGCAGCAGCACGTCGAAATGTTTTCTTTCAGATTTCCAGCTGTACGATTTTTGACCAATTATCGACGAGATGTTGTTTGAAGTTTTGACTCCCCGTTTTCCCTCAACAGCAGCAAGTCGCGATTTTGCTGTCACCAACGGCAACTTCAAGAGCGCTTGGCGCTGGGCAGGCTGTCGGCAAAGCAGCGCGCTGTACGTGATCTCCAAGAGCTCGTGGACGACAGAGAAGACGCTGCATGGCTCCGGATGCTTTTGAACGAGACGGACGCCATAGACGACGAGTTCGACGAGTTCTACATCGCGGAGTTGGAGCGAGTGTGATCGCTCCACTAAAACGCGCGTGCGCCGAAGTACCGCCGCCAAAGTGTCGTGTGTGCGTGTGTGTTGAGGTGTGTGGAAGCGTGTTGGAGTGTGGGGTGTCGATGTGGTGTAAAAAGCAAAGAGATGGTCATACTGGGGCTCGAACCCAGGACCACAGCGTTATTAGCACTGCGCTCTACCG
>JAADVE010000015.1:0-53362 GCA_023334595.1 Pythium utonaiense | reverse complement strand
CATGGACCGCACGCCCGTGCGCATTGGCTTGACGACGATCAAGGACGTTTCGCTGGCTGTGCTGGTCACCGTCGTGAGTGCCAACGCGCACTACTTCATCGTAGACGCCGGCTCCAAGGTGCTCAGCTCCGACGCGTACGTTACCGAACTCACCGCTGCGGTCCTTTGGTGATCCTAACTGCCTACTCTTTGGTGTTTCAGTCCACGCACAGGATCACCGGATGAATTCGGTGCGCAGTGCTACGGCTTGGCGTTCCTGGAGAAGGACTTTGAGCTGCTGGAGAAAGAGCCAACGGCCCACAAGCACACGACCCGTGATGGCAAGCAGGTGCTGTGCTGGGAAGTGAAGAAGCTGTCGGAGGAGCACGGTTGGATCAAGCAGGCAGAAGGCATTCCAGCGCCGGCGATCGGACAGAAGATGGTGATCCTGCCCAACCATTCCTGCGTCGTGGCGAACCTCACGGACCAGCTCTACGTGCAAGGATCAGGGTCCAAGGCGTGGAAGACTGTCTCGCGTGGGTGTACGCAGTGAGTAGGTTTTGGGGGAAAGAAGTGGATTTTGCTGTTGTTAAAACCACGCGATGGACACGTCTCGCAGCAGCTTTTGAATGGCTTTGTCCTGCTGCATCTCATCGATCAGCGTCTCTGCGGTAGCTGGAAGTGCTGAAGGTTGGATGGGGTCTTTGGCTCGGAACTTGTCAAGCATCTGCGCGGTCGCAGTCTCGATCATCCCCACTTCGCGATTGTGGGTGGCCATGTACTTGGCGAACTCTTCCGTCTCGAGATGCGACTCGTGCAGCGACTTCGCCCATTCGGGACCATGGTAGAGCTTCGCGAGATGGCGACGGAAGCTCGAGCGCACGATCTTCTCCAGCACTTGGTGCTTGTACTCTGTCGGAGTGAGCTTCGAGTGGTAGTGTCTTGCACTCGCTGCATGCGTCTCTGCGGTAGGGCTGGCGTATATCCACGTCGTGAGACAGAAGCGAGGCTTGGCCGCTGGTAGCACACGATGCAGCATTTGCTGGGAGGAGAACAGCACGAGCTGTCCGTCCAGCGGAGGGACGATGATGGGCTCACTCCGTCGAGGAAAGGGATACAGCACGATCTCACCTCCGTCTCCTGGGGCCCACTGCTCGTTCAGGTACAGCACCGCAGTGATACACTTGCCGTCGTCGCCGTACGAGTCGAAGTGCATCGGAAAGCACCCGCCATGACCTTGATTGTACTGCAACTTCACCATATAACCACTGAGCTGAAGCCATGAAGGTGTGGTCCGCTGTACGGCCTGGAACACTTGCTGCGAGTCGAAGTACCACTCGAGCGTCGGCACTTGCTCGCGGATCTCAGGCAGCACGAGCTCGGTCTCGAGAATGTGGTGCTTCTGCAGCAGCGTGGGCTTCTGCTCGCCCTGGAGCATGATGTGCGTCGAGTTCGCGTACATCTGCTCGGTCTCGTGGAGATATTTCATCTCCTCACGCAGCATTTTCGTGAACGCCGGTGGAAACGCATTGGGAACCACACAATATCCGTCATTGAGCAGCGAATCGCCCACTGCCGGCGTCACTAGTGACTGCCAATGGGCGCTGGTGGCCTCCAGCAACGCCTCACTGGGCCGCTGTAGCGTCGCCATGGTCCTGGTGGACGCACAGAGCACGCGCCGCCGCACGACGCTGCCCCATCTCTGCGATCCTCGCATTTGTCGGGTCAATACAGCAAGTGAGCTCTCCATGTTCGGTCATCAATCGCCCAATAATAATTGGTTCGAAAATTGGCCAATCAACAGCGTTGGCGCCAAACGAATCCTTGTCCGATCGGAAATGATCATTCGAGCAATGGCAGCTCTGCCTCGGAAGAGCTACGCAGCCAATGTGCATGTGCCCTGTGCCGTCGTGGAGCGTGCGCTACTGCGTGATATGATGTGCGTAGTGTTGGAGGCTTTCTCTCATGACCAATTATTGATCGGTGTATGGGTGTATGCGTCCGTTCACAAACAGCTACGCGGCGTGTCCGCGCTGCCTCACGTCACTGAATGCTGCGCTGCAGCGTGCGCCGCTTGGCAGCGAACACGTGACGTGCTCAGCGTGTGGCACGACTGCCAGGACCGATACGATCGCGTACAAATACCGACTCAAGCTCACGCTGCTCATCGACATGCAGGTGCGAGACGCCATGCTCTTCGACGAAGTCGCCCAGACGCTGCTCGGCACACCTGCCGCCAGGCTACGCAAGGTACGCTAAATACCATCCCCCACTACGCCCACCACGCTGATACTTAAGTCGGTCTCACTTAATGCTGCTGTACTTTCTCATGGTGGTCCGATAGCTCTTGACGGAGTACCCGTCCCTGCCCTCGCTGTTGGAGGAACTGCTGCTCGGCCTGCGCGTGTCGTTCAGCTACCAGCCCGCACAGAACCGCCAGAACACTGAGAACAAGTACCAACGAGACCTGAAAGTGCTCACGATCCAGCCACTCGTTCCGGCGCTGCTGCCCAAGCCGCTTGTCAGTCTCGCCATGGCGCATCTCACACGTGAACACGCCAAGAGAACGCGTGCCGAGAGCGAGACCAGCACGTCACGTCCATTGTGACCGCAGTGTATGTCGTATCCATAGCTGCAGGAGCTACGTAGTCGCTTTGGCAGGTTTGCATAACGGACTAGTCGCTTTGGCAGGTTCCATAACGGTTCGCGGACCGAGAAGATTGTGTACCGGCGTCCCTTCAAGATCCGTTCCTCTCACGCCGCTTCGCGTCCGTCGGGCCGTGGCTGCAGCTTCTAGCTTCCTTCTCTTTCTTGCTATCCTTCGCTTCGCTGTGGTGCATTTGGTCGCACTTCCAGCGTAGCCCCTGCAGTCGCACCGCATCACTTCCGACCATCGTACCGACGACCTTGACAGCCAGGAGCTGTTAGCAGATCTACCAGCAGCCATGGCGATGTTCAGTGCGCGCGGGCTCAACAACTTCATCAGCGAGATGCGTGCATGCACGTCTCGCGAGGAGGAGCAGAAGCGCGTGGACAAGGAGCTGGGCAAGATCCGCCAGAAGTTCACGCAGACCACGACGCTCAACTCGTACGACAAGAAGAAGTACGCGTGGAAGATCATCTACATCTACATGCTGGGCTACGAGATCGACTTTGGCCACATGCAGGTCATCAACCTCGTCTCGGGCACCAAGTACTCGGAGAAATGCCTGGGGTATCTGGGCTGTTCGATCTTGCTCAAGAGCTCCGATGAACTCATGACGCTCGTGATCAACTGCATCCGCAACGATCTCAAGTCCCCGGAGGCCTGCAACCAGTGTCTCGCACTCTGCTGCGTCGCCAACCTGGGCGGCACCGAGTTCTCCGAGGCCCTGGCCCCAGACGTTGTCCACTTGCTCATGAGCTCTGCCAGCATCGCCCACGTCCGCAAGAAGGCGGCACTGTGTGCGCGTCGCATGCTGCCGCCCAACCCGGAGCTCATCCCGCTGGAGGACCTCGAGCCGCGGCTCCACACGCTCATGAGCGAGACACACTTGGGTGTCGTCACGTCGGCTGCCGGTCTGCTACAGACCGCCTTGTCGCTCCACCCGACGTCGTTCCGTTCGCTCATTGAGGTGTGCATCGCGCGGCTCACGCAGCTCGTGGTCCACAAGGCCTGTCCGCGGGACTACATGTACTACAACACGCCAGCACCGTGGCTCCAAGTCAAGCTCATGCGTCTGCTGCAGCAGTTTGGGCCGATCGAGGACCAGTCACTGAATGAGAAGCTCACGGACACGCTGCGCCGCGTGTTGTCGCGTCCAACGCCGGGCAAGGGTGCCAAGTACAACGCCGCGTACGCTGTTTTGATTGAGACAGTGAACCTCGTGATCGCACAGGGCAAGAAGGCGTCGGACCCCAAGCTCAAGGATATGGCGATCCAGATCCTGGCCAAGTTCATCTCCGTCTCAGAGCCCAACATCCGCTACATCGGTCTAGATTCCATGTACCGCCTCGTGCGACTGGAGGGCGACTCGACGGCGATCAAGGAGCACAAGAACACGGTGCTCTTCTCGCTCAAGGACGCCGACAACTCGGTGCGTCGCCGTGCGCTGGACTTACTTTTCTCTATCTGTGATGCCGACAACGCCCTCGAGATCGTGGGCGAGCTGGTAAACTACTTGGCCATCGCCGAAGGTCCGATCCGTGAAGAGATCGTGCTCAAGGCCGCGATTCTGGCTGAAAAGTACGCCAAGAACCTGCGCTGGTATGTGGACACGGTGCTGCAGCTCATCACGATCGCCGGCTCGCAGGTGCCTGACGACGTCTGGCATCGTGTCGTGCAGATCGTGACCAACAAGGAGGAGCTACAGAAGTACACTGCGCAGGTCATGTTCCGTGCGCTCGAGCCAAAGCACGTCGATGAGACCACGTGCAAGTTCGGCGCGTACGTGCTCGGCGAGTTTGGCTACTTGATCTGCGAGGAGGCAGACAGCTCGAGTGAGCAGCAGTTCGAAGTGCTCCACAAGCACTACATCCTTGCTAGCGTGCCGACCAAGTGTCTGCTGCTCACGGCGTTTGTCAAGATGGAGAACCTGTACGAAGAGATCCGTCCGCGCGTGCTTGAGGTGTTCAAGAAGTCGATGACTAACATGGACCTGGAGATCCAGCAGCGAGCCTGCGAATACTTGGGACTCCACCAGGTCAGCGACGATATCATGAAGCGCGTGCTCGAGCCCATGCCGATCTTCCCGGAGAACCGCGAGTCTGCTCTCACTGTGCGTCTACGCAACCAGCAGAAGGCCGCAAACAACACCGAAGGAGGAGAGACGAGCACCGAGTCTCGCACGGGATCGCGTGGTGCCACGCACGTTGAGGTGGAGGAGAAGGAAGTGGACTTACTGTCCTTGGACTCGCCCGAAAAGGGTAAGACAAGCGGCGGCTACGCCGGCTCGGAGTCGATCCGCGGCGCGAACCCCGTGTCAGAGCTCGTTGATGTCTTCGGCGGCGGTGGCTCCTCGTCCAGTGGCGGTGGAATCGACCCAGCACTGGAGCCCAAGCTCAAGGAGTGGATGCGTAACTTGCTGCTCGCACCTCAGGGCGTTTTGTTCGAGAATGACACCATCCAGGTCGGCGTCAAGCACGAGTACCGCGGCTCACAGGGCCGTATCGGCTTTTTCATCGGCAACAAGACCAACGACACGCTGAGTAACTTCAAGATCCAGGTCGACCAGAGCCCGGCCTTCCGGATGCAGGCCGAGGAGGTGCCATCGCAGGTCGCCGGCAAGCAGCAGGTCAAGCAGTCCATCATGATCGAGTCCATGACGCCGTTCGTGGCTCCTCCGGGCCTCAAGATCTCGTTTTCGCGTGGTGGTTCGAGCTTCTCGTACCCGCTCACGCTGCCCTGCCACGCAGTGTCCTTCCTCGAGCCCGTGAAGCTCAGTGGTGAGGACTTTATGAAGCGGTGGGGAGCACTCGAAGGCCAGGAGCGCGAGCAGCAGGAGGTCGTGACGTCGGCCCAGAAGATGGACTTGGCCCAGACCAAGAAGTGGTTAACGGAGGCCATCAAGTTCGCGCAGGCCGATGTGAGACTGTGTAGCTTTGGACAGATATGCATACCGCAGTGGTGGTCTCACTCTCATTCTCTCTTTGTGTTTTTCTGTAGGGCATCGACGCGGCGGGCAACTCGGTCACTGTGGCTGGCACGTACCGCACGGGCACTCCGGCCCCCACGGGCGACAAGATCTCGGTCGGCGTGCTGGCGCGAATCGAGGCCAACCCGACCGCCAACTCGTACCGGATCACCGTGCGAGCTGTCCACAAGGACGTGAGCGTTGCCGTCAAGAACGCCCTCAAGCTCATCCTTGCGTAGGCGCCTACCTTCAGGCGCTTCTCGTTCTCATTCACGAGTAAGTACTATACTTCTACCACTACCCAGTAAAGCTGTTCTTCATCATTGCCCTTCGCTCCACTTGCATTTGCTACCGTACTCACGACTATGAAGAAGAGAGACAAATGGGTATCGTGTGTGTATTGGCACGTTAGTATAAACAGATCTATCTCCGGATAATGGCTTTGCTTCGCGACGGAGCGCCGTGGGTCTTGCCGCGGATGTTGCCCTTGCCTCGCTTCGACCGCTCCTTCGACTGTACCTTGACGCCACGCGACCGCGCCTTGCGAGCCTCCTCCTTGCGGATCTTGTTCTCGCCCAGCAGCTCGTCCTTGGCGTACTTGTTGACACTCGACTTGCCCATGAGACGCGGCTTCTTGCCGTGGCGGTAGTCCAGACGCTTGCCGTCGTTGCCATCATCCTCGCCCTCTTCACCGCCCGTGAACACACGCTTGTGGTTGCGCTGCTGCCACTTCTTGTACAGCTCGCCCGTCTGGTGCTTCTTCTTGACCACTGCACCGCTCTCGTTGCGGCGCTTGATCGCACCAGACGCCGTGATCTCACTGACCGCTGTCTTGACGAACTTCTTCTTGCGCGTGTCCCAGTGGAGCACGCGGCGCTTCTTGTTCATCTCGGCAGTCTCATCCGGGTTCACGTCCAGCACGGCTTCCTCCATGCGCGAGTCCTGGTACGCGTTCGAGCCGCCGTCCGCGCCCTTGGACAGGAACTCTTCCGTCACATAATCGCCGGCCTTCATGTAGCCGATGTAGTTCTCCTTATCCTTGAAGCGGTTCTTCGAGTCGTCCTCGTCGTCCGCACGCACATCACGCACCACTTCCTCGTTGTCGTCCGCCGACTCGGCGTCCTGCGTGGCCGCGTTGCTCAGCGCCTTGGCTTCCTTGGCCGCTGCGAGCTGCTTCATGATATCCTCTTCCTTCTCGCCTGCTGCCAGGCGTTTCTTCAGCTGCTTGCGCTCAAACTTGGATAGGAAGACAGTCTTCTTCTTGGGCTGCTCCTCCACCTGCTGCTCTTCCATCGCCACATCGCCGTCTTCAGTCGTTGGCTCCTTCTCCTTCTTCTCGTACTTGAAGTCGTCGTCTTCGCCCTTGAGGTGCGAGTACTCGTCCTCCACATCGTCCTTCTCTGACTTCTTCTTCACGATGATCTTCTCGTGGAGCTTTCGCTTCTTCTTCATCATGATCAGCGTCGGCGCCGTTTTCTTCAGCGACTGCGCACCCGTGGAGACCTCAAAGATTGTCTGCTGGGGACGGAAGCTCTGCAGCGACTCAATGTACGCAACCTTCTCCACCTTGGTCTCGCTCTGCACGTACTCGGCCAGGAAGAACGGGTGCACCTTCGTCGTGTGGAGCTCCTTGGCACGCTTGATCGAGATCTTGGACGGATCCGCTCGCGTACGCGCGTACATCTTGTACGCGTTGTCACACACCTTGACCAGTGGCTGCACGGACGCGTTGTTCAGCAGAATGTCGGCCGTGTGCTCGGTCTCCTGGTCGATCAGCTCGTTCGGGAACGCGCCGTAGTGGATGTCCTGCACCGTCATGGTCTCCAGCGAGTACGCCTTGGCCTTCACAGGCGACGAGTCCTCGAGGCGACGGCCAATGTAAAGGTGCAGATCCACCATGTACGGGGTCTCGTCCGGGTCCACAAAGTTGAACGCCGCACCACTGCGTCCGGCACGCGCGGCACGACCGACACGGTGGACAAACAGCTTGGCGGTGGGTGGGAACGAGTAGTTGAACACGTTGTTCAGCAGCGGGATATCAATACCACGCGCAGCAACGTCCGTCACGATCAACAGGTTTGTCTTCTTGGCTCGGAACTTGCCAATGTTGATCTTACGCGACGCCTGGTCCATGTCACCGTACACGAGCGACGACTCGATGTGGTTAGCCTTCAGTAGCTCGTGGAGGAACTCGACGTGGTGGCGCGTGGCCGCGAACACGATCGTCTGGTCGTCCTTCGGGATGAACTCACGCACCATGTACAGGAACAAAGCCGGCTTGTCGGCCGAGCGCACGTTCAAAAAGGTCAGCTTCAGGTTCTCCGAGATCTTGTTCTCCACGTCCAGACGAATGAGCTCTGGGTCGTTGAGACCTGCTCGCGCAAAGCTCACGAGCGCCTTGGGCAGCGTAGCCGAGAAAAGCAGCGTCTGTCGACTCGTGGGCATGGTCTTGAGTACTTCCTCGAGCTGCTCGACGAAACCCATCTCGAACAAACGATCGGCTTCATCGAACACCACGTACTCGACGACCTTGAGGTTAAAGTCTGGGATTTCCTGAAGGTGGTGCATGAGACGGCCGGGCGTCGCGACGATCACGTCCGGGTTCGATGCGATCATCTCGAACTGGGCCTCCATGCCTTCACCACCGACGATCAGCGAGATCTTGATGCCCGTGAACTTGGCCAGCGTCTTGGCGAAGCGCAGCGTCTGGACCGCAAGCTCTCGCGTGGGCGACAGGATCACTGCACGCACACCGATCTTCGTCGAGTGCTCCTTGAGCTTTTCGAGCATCGGGATCAAGAAAGCAGCCGTCTTACCACTACCGGTACGCGCCATGGCCACCACATCACGCCCAGACAGCACGATGGGCAGCGTCTTTCGCTGGATCGGCGTGGGCACCTTGTAGCCCATGGCGAACACACCGCGGAACACGGCGGGGCTGAGCCCGAGGTTCTGGAAGCCGCCGACGCCGGCTCCCTTGCCGTTACTCTTGCCATGGAGCGTGCCTCCGCCGCCCACACCACCTGCGCCGCCACCACCGGCCTTGCTCTTCGCCTTGCTGCTCTTGATCAGATCGTCCGCCGCCATGGTGTCCGCCGTCCGTGTCTGCTCCGTGCAATGGGAGCTCTTCGTGCCCAAAAGGTCATGGACAATGGAAGCGAGTCAACCAGCCAACCAACCAATAATGCATCTGATTGGCTGAAAATGCAGTTTAAGAGGTTTGTGATTGGATGAAATTGAGTTGATACGCGTGGACCACATGACAAGTGGCTACATTCGAAGAGCTCCCCATCAACCCGCAAGAATGGAGTGGGAATATGGAGACGGCGAGGATGGTGATTGGGCGGCGCGGAACGACTCGGAGGCTGTGCTGCTTGATGTACGGTACCAAGCAGAAAATGAAGGAGACGAGAAGGTGCTACAGGAACCGGCAGCTGCGACGTCGAGCAAGCGAGTGGACGAGCCGCAACGCGCCGTGTTAGGCGACCAGTGCCCCATTTGTCTCCACGCACTGGACGATGCCACGATGCTTCAGGGCTGCTTCCACGTATACTGTCACGCGTGTATAGCCAACTGGGTGCGCAACCTCGCACTGCATGGCATCCGCACGCCGACATGTCCGCTGTGCAAGCAGTCGTTCACGCGTGCGTACACTGACGTCGTGTCCGAGACCGACTACCACGTCGTGCATTTCGGTGGTAGTGGCTCTGGAAGAAAGCAGCAAACGCCACTGATGGACGGGCTGCTGCGTAGATCGATGGTGTATCGCCAGCGGATGCGAATAGTGCGTGTGAACGGCGTCGACGTGAGCAGCTTCACCCTGGAGATGGCCCCAACGCCTGTCAAGACGCAGAAACGCGAGTACGCTCAGTGGATGGAGCGAGAGCTACGTGCGTGCGTCGGCCCCGATATCGATCTCACTGTATTCACAGCACTGGTAGATAGTGTTTTGGGCTCTCCTGTGAAGAGAAACGTCGACTGGAAGGAGCTGCAGGCCACACTGGATCCATTTCTACACGAAGACACGGCCATTTTCGTCCGCGAGCTATCCCTGTTCATGAGCTCCCGGCTGAATACGCAAGCATACGACGACGTTGTCGAGTACTGCTGCTCAGGGCATGGAGAAGGCTGTGCCATAGATGCGTGCGTTGGGAATTCAATATAGTATTGTCATTAGGTTTCACGTGACGAGTGAGTCTCGCATCTCTAGCACTGGTGACGCATTACGCCTTGCCCAGCACGAGTGCGAGAAGCGCCATGCGCACATACATGCCGTTCTCCATCTGGCGAAAGTACGCGGCGCGGGGGTCGGCGTCCACTTCCTCCGTGATCTCTCCGACGCGAGGCAGAGGGTGCATGATGATCATGCTCGCCTTGGCTGGCGCGATCGTCGCTGGCGTGATGATAAAGCTGTCCTTCACAGCGTTGTACTCGTCCTCCGACTCGAATCGCTCCTTCTGCACGCGCGTCACGTACAGCACGTCGCTCTGTGCGATCACCGAATCGAGGTCCGCGGTCTCGTGTTGCTTCACGCCCTTGGCCGCCAATTCATCGTAGATGTAGCGAGGCATCTTAAGGCTCTCCGGCGACACGTAGTTGATAGACACGCCGAACAGCGCCAGCAGCTTGGACAGCGAGTGCACCGTGCGGCCGTTCTTGAGATCGCCGACCATCGTCACCACCTTGCCCTTCAGATCGCTGGTGCCCAGCTCACTGTAGATCGTGTACAGATCCAAAAGCGCCTGCGTTGGGTGCTCGCCGATACCGTCGCCAGCGTTCAGCACTGGCTTAGGCGTCGCCGCGGCCGCGATGGCTGCCGTGCCCTTCACGGGGTGGCGCAGGACGATCGCGTCCGCGTAGCACGCCAGGCAGCGGATCGTGTCCGACAGCGTCTCACCCTTCTTCACCGACGAGGAGCTCTCGTTCACCGACACCACCAGCCCACCAAGACGCAGCATCGCCGCCTGGAACGAGCAGCTCGTGCGCGTGGACGGCTCGTAGAACACGCTGGCCAGCAGCTTGCCCTTGAGCAGGTCCGTGGCGCCGTCGCGCTGCACGATAGCCTTCATCTCGTCGGCCACGCGCAGCACGCGCTTGGCGCTTTCCACGCCGAATTGCTCCACCGACAGAATATCCTCCCCCACCCACTGGCCCACTCCGGGCTTCGCATCCAGCGCCGCTGTAGCCATCGTGTCAATAAGAGCTGTTGTTGTGTGGAGCGCAGCTCTCCAAATGCAACGGATCGTGCGGTGCCACACAACGGATTGCCGACCCGTCCTTTCTTGGATCGGGATGTCACTATCTGACCCGTCAGTATCGTGAGTTGAATGCATCTACTGTGTCTATTCTATTAAGTACGACTTTCGAATCCTTGGCGTGTGTGGACCGCGCACTTTGCGCATCGGAGCTCAAAGTGCGAACAGCTCCTTCCGCACCAAGTGGGATCTGAGACTTGCGCGAACGACAATCGTAAGTGCGGAAAATGGCCGACTCGAGCGCGTCGTCCCCGCCGCCTGCCGTGGCCGTGGGAGTGGCGGGTGCGGTGGCCGAGCCTGTGGGTGTGACCACGCCGCTGCCGACGCAGACGCTCACGCAGACGCCCGACAGTAAGGCCAAGACGAAGCAGGGCGCCGGCAAGCGGCTCAACGACAAGCAGCGCGTGGAGATCATCCAGCTCTCGGAGAACTCCAAGATCTCCAAGCGGCAGCTCGCCGACAAGTACGGCGTGAGTGAGGCTGCGATCCGCAAGCTGCTGCTGAAGAAGGACGACTTCCTGCAGCGGTACTACGACACGCCCGAGGAGATCCGCGACCAGCGACTGCGCGGCAAGACCCAGCGGCTCAGCCACGACCCGCTCACGGCGGTGTACGGCACAGCCAACACCGTGGCTGGCCTTGGGCTCCAAGCGAGAGATGGTGCGACCCACGCGCTGACGATTGGCGCGGCCGCTGGTTCGTTGCCATCGAATGCCAAGAGCTTGTACCCACCGGACGAGCCCTGGAAGCAAGGGCTGAACGTACTGGGCGGAAAGGTCTCGCCGTTCATGAAGAACTTTGTCCAGAGCAAGCCACAGCGCGAGGCTGCTGCTGCTGCTGCTCCGGTTGCTGTGGCAGACGCGACTGTGGATGCGTCCGTGGTTGATGACGCGATGGACGGTGATCTGGCCGGCGGTGTCGTGGATCCGGAACAGGCACTCCCAAGCAACGTCGACTGGTTGGGCTTCGCTCGTATGCTGCGCGACATCCGTCGTGCATTCCACCGCTACCCCGAGACGGGTTACCAGGAGTTCAACACGCAGGCTTTCATCCGCCGTTTTTGTGAGAACTCGCTTCGCATCCCTGGCAAGAACGTGCGAGCTGTCGCCGGCACGGGCCTCGTGATCGATGTGTGCTACGAAAACGCCACGATCGCTCCGAACGACAAGCGCAAACTTCCTGTGCTTGCGTTCCGTGCTGACATGGACGCGTTGCCGATCGAAGAGATGAACGACCACTTGCCGTACTGCTCCACGCAGAAGAAGAACCGCAAGGACACGCGCAAGCGTAAGAAGCGCAAGACTGTGGGCGGAGGTGTCGCGTCCACTGGTGTCGACGACTCGACGGGTTCTACAGACGCCGTCGAGGACGCTGCGTCACTTGTGTCTGCGTCCATCGACGTGGAAGGCGAGCCGACGCGTGACGAGGACATGGAGCTGCCAGTGGACGTGTCCGTGTTGGCGTCCCATTCTTCGGGCGAAGGTGACGACCACGACCACGACGAAGCAGGCAACGGCGTTGCCGCCCACATGTGCGGCCACGACGGGCACATGGTCATGGTGCTGGGCCTGCTCGCGCTGGTCGTGCGACAGGCTCACTTGCTGCCTCGCGATACGTTCGTGCGGTTCATTTTCCAGCCAGCGGAGGAAGGGCCAGGCGGTGCCGAGAAGATGATCGAGGAGGGCGTGCTGGAAGAGGTTGATGAAGTCTACGGTCTCCACAACGCGCCGTTCCCGCTCTATAGCGTGCACGTTCGTCCCGGGCCTGTGATGGCCCACGAGGTCGAGTTCTGGATCGACATCAACGGCGTGGGCGGCCACGGCTCAGCCCCGCAAAACTGCGTGGACTCGATCCTGGCCGGTGCCATGGTCGTGCAGGCGATCCAGTCGATCGTGAGCCGCTCGCTGTCGCCGATTGAGAGTGCGGTCGTGTCAGTGACGCAGTTCCGAGGTGGCGACACGAACAACGTGATCCCTGCGACCGTGCACTTGGCTGGCACGATCCGCGACTTCGATCTGGCGGTGGCCGAGAAGATCAAGCAGCGCATGGAGCAGATCGTCCACTCGACGTGTCTAGCAGCCGGCGCCACGGCCCAGGTCACGTTCAAGGACAGCTACCCTCCGGTGGTGAACCACTACGAGGAGACGCGGCTCGTGCAGCAGGTGTCCATCGACACGGGTCTGTTCGTGAGCGAGGACGGGCTGCCGCTCATGGCGTCCGAGGACTTCTCGTTCTATCTGCGCGACCGCAAGGGGTGCTTTTTCTTTTTGGGCACGAAGGAGGACGGCGACGAGGACAAGACGCGGGCATTGCACTCGAACGAGTTCGACTTCAACGACAAGGCGATCCCGCTGGGCATCCGCGTGTTCCTGGGCGTGCTGCAGAGCCGCCTGCAGTGCCAGTTGCTGAACGTGGAAGACCTGCAGGACTTCCAGGTCGCCATGGAGCGGATCGTCGGCTGAGGGCACGGCGCGGCCATGAGCATGATCGTGTGAGGCGGCGACGGAGATCGCTGCGTCGCACGGAACGCATGGCATGACTGCGGAGACACAACCAAGAGAGGGATGGGAGGAAGAGAGGAGGGGGTGCATGCCCAGAGAGAGAGAGAGAGAGCACGTAGTGAGGTTGCATCTTCTTGAATGTACTGTCGTTGACGCGCGACTGCGGAAACGTATTGATATAAGGAGTGCCCAGTGTAAACTGGCCCGGCGCTGTGCTGGAGGCTATGTCGTCGGATTGTGGGGAAATCAGCTGGTGACGTTTTCATTTTGGCGAACGAAACATCCTGATCTCTCTGGACGGCCCCAACGGGTCCGGGCCCCGGATTCCAGAGTGCGCAAATCCAGAGTCTCCCGCATCACGGCGCATGGGCAGTTTACTGAAGAGGGGGCCATGTGGCGAAGGCGTGGACCCACGGCAACCCAGAGCAGTGCGCCCATTACATCAGCGTTACCCTGATATTCCGCCCGCAATGGAGCACGCAAGTGGCTTCTTGTCACAAGGTTGCCAACGCGCTCTCGCCACTTGCAGTCTGTGTTGCTCGGTTGTTGTTGGGCTGCCGTCCATCGCTGGATTACTGGAGGCTTGTCCAGCGTCCGCAGTGTCGTGCAATAGTTGAGACTGTGGAGACAGATCAACTGACAGACGGCGAATCCATTCTATCCACACTGGGTTGCCCCAGCTGTTGCGCAGCTCTGACTTCTACCCCTACCCGCTTCACTCAATTCGTCGTGCGTGCGTTCGGTTGTCGAGCCCAATCCAGAGTTCCGGGAGAGGCGTGCAATCCGCCGTCCAGAAGACTGGCGTCCATCCGGGTTGCTGGAATCCGGGATGGCATTTCCGGAAGTGCCTCCTAGCGACCACTCCGCCGAGAAAGTACAACGCACAACGCGAATATGAAGGTCCTCAGCGTGCTCCGAACGACGCTGCTCGTGGCTGCCGTGCTTGGCATGTGCACTGCGGACGCCAAGAAGCCGAAGCTGTGTGATGCGGACGGCCACGCGCCGGCGCCAACCCCAGCGCAGTCCAACAACGCGGCCAAGAAGGAAACCGTGATCACGCCGGTGGTCACGCCGGCGCCACAGCCAGCGGTGATCAAGCCGCAGGTCGCGGGTGATGCTGATGACGATGCGGATGACGATGATGATGCCCCGGCGCCTGCTCCTGGTGCTGCTCCAGCGGCGGCTCCTGGCCCTGCGCCAGCTCCAGCTCCTGCCCCTGCTCCAGCCCCAGCTCCTGCCCCAGCTCCGGCCCCGGCCCCAGCTCCTGCGCCAGCTCCAGCTCCAGCTCCAGCTCCAGCTCCAGCGCCTGCTGGTGGTGCCGCGACCAACGCTGGCACCGTCAAGGCCTCGTTCTCGTACAAGGGCAGCGACGCCGGTGGTCGAGGCACCTACAACATGGTCACCGACTTCGCCACGTGTGCCAAGACTCCGCACTCGATGTCCAGCCCAGTGTCGCCTCTGGACGACGACCTCACCATCGTGTTCCGTGGCCCGATGACTATCCACAACATCGCTATCTTCGATGGCTCCAGCGGCTCGTGGAACAAGGTCTCGTCGTACGCCAAGGGCGGCGCGACCACCAACATGGTGTTCATGAACAACCGCAACATTGACTACGGCGGCGCGTCGTCCCCACAGGGCTTCGCTACGGCTGACGGCAAGGGCAAGGCGGGCACCCCCGTGCAGTTTGCTGGCGAGCTTGCCGAGGCCTCGATGCCTACCAGCAACTCGATCTACGCTGACGAGAAGACTGGTGCCGAGGTCAACATCTTCCAGGACAAGAAGTGTGGCCAGGGTGTCGACTGCAAGGGCTACTACGACAAGGACGGCACCGCATACCTGGGCTGGGGCGGTGCCAAGAAGATCTTCGTGACCAAGGTGCAGATGCCGACGGGAGGTGCACCAAACCTGCCAGCGATCTGGGCGCTGAACGGCCAGATCGTTCGCTCGAGCCAGTACGGTTGCAACTGCCGTGGCATGGGCAAGGGCGGAGGCTGTGGCGAGCTGGACATCGCAGAGGTGCTGGACAAGGACACGAGCGTCGTGGCCACGCACTACTACTACTACGAAACCGGCACCGGCCACGACTCGTGGAGCAAGCGTCCAACAAACGCGCCGACGACCTACATCACGGTCATCGACGAGAGCTTCGGTGTCAAGGTGCTGGAGATCGGCGCCGACGACTTTGACTTCAACGCCGGCACGCTCTCGGGCGACGTCGTGAGCAAGTGGCTGAGCTCCTAAGTGTAGAGATACTGTACTACGTGGTCTCGCGTTGGATTGCGTCCCCTGAATGAGAACCCGCACTATCGAAATGAGAAGGATGCGAGGACTGCTATTTGTTTTGTACTACCAGTGCTGCTCCGTTGGTGGGGTGATGAACGCTACTCGGAGCTCTAGGCGATGGCGGAGAAGTCGATGACGATCTTGGACTTGTCGGTGTGGTGCTGACGGTATTGGACGCCTGCCATGTCGAGGAGGCGACGCGACGCGACCATCTTCCAGCTATAGCAAACGCAGACAACCACCCAGAGATCGTCAGCCCTTTGTTTGAGAGTGAGAGTGAGTTGCTGTAGCGTGCGACGTACTCGTCGTGGTACTTGTCCGAGAGGAAGACGATGTGCTTGATGCCCGACTGGATGATGAGCTTGGCGCACTCGTTGCACGGGAACAGCGCGACGTAGATCTGCATCACCGAGATCAACGAACCGAGTGAGCGAGTCTGCGTTCAGCACGTGAGCAAAGGAAGACAGAGAAGGCGTCCGTACCGTGCAGTTCTTGAGATCGGATGCGTTCTTGTTGAGGATGGCGTTCATCTCGGCATGGCACACGAACTGCAAGGGCACGAGAGTGGGCAAGGAGTTGGATGAGTTGGTGGTAAGTGAGGGAGAGACGAATGAGTTGATAGTACCGGGTACTTGGTCTCAAGCGGGTCGCCCGACGTGCTCTCACGAGCCCACGGCAGCGTGTCATCACTGCAGCCATTGGGGAAGCCGTTGTAGCCGATGCCCACGATCTTCTTGTCCTCACTGACGATGCTGCCCAACCACCAAAGACTGTGAGACAGACAACACGCATCTCGTCCTTCATCATTCAAACGTACCAGGCACCAACTTGGGTCGACGGGTCTTTGGACCGCATCGCACTGAGAAAGGCGACGCTCATGAAGTAGTCATCCCAGGAGATGTAGTCCGTGCGCTTCTTAACGGTACTGCTCGCTACTGTTGCTGTGGACTTCTCCGCCGCTGGCACAGCAGCCGAGGCGGTCGTCGTAGCCGCGCGTTTCCGACGAGTGGTTGGAGCTGCTGGAGCTGCTGGTGGCGTGGCCGGCGAGTCCTCGCTCGGCTCTGGCTTCTCCTTCACCTCGGTATCCGCTGCTGCACTCACACGACGCTTCTTACGACCCGTCGCGACTGCGATCGCGGCCGTCGCAGGCGAGAAGAAGGAAGCCGGGTCCACCTTTGCAGCCTTGCCCTTGCCGCTCTTACCGGCGGAGCCTGGAGCTCCGGCCTTGGGCGACAGTGGCGGCGTCATCTGCATCTCGTCCGCACACTCCAACAGCCAGTCCGGGTGCTTGAGCATCACGTGCTGCTTGAGATTCGTGTAGCCATGCTTGAGACTCTGGATCCGCACCTTGCCGCAGCGACAGCGGAAGTGCGGCAGGTCCTCGTCCGCGTCCTCAGGGGCCTCCACTTGCGTGTAGAACCGCTCCTTGATCTTGCGTCCCGACAGCTTCATCTCCGACCACAGCGCGCCCGTCGCCGAGGTCGCTGCCATGTTCCTGAATTATTTATTGGGGACCTCTTCCCGAGGGGTGCCAATTTGTCCCTCCACACAATATTTCCGTCTTTTTGGCCAATCACAGCACGGCATCAGCCATCTCAGCCTAGAAAAATTGGCCTTGAGAACTCTCGCCCTGCCGATCGAGGCCACGCCTGGGAGTCTCTACTGGGAGAAGTCCGTCGCACGCAAGCAAACTGGTGCGGAGGTGACGATGGGTGGATGGATGTAGTGGCGTGGCTAGATGTACATAGAGCGTCTATTATCGTTAGAAGGACATGTTCTTGTGGGCGTGGATGTCGTCGGGGTTGAAGACGAGTGCGTTCTTGACGCCAAGAAGCGACGTGATGACCTTGAACTTGGCGCGGATCGTGAGCAGCTTATGCAGAATGTCTTCATCCATGATGTTCTATTGATAAAACGTCAAGAAGGGAGGCAAGAGGTTAGAATCCGACGCCATCAGCACCGCGGAGGCTGCTCTGGGATCACTAAAACGTGAATGGCACGCACCTCGAGCTCAAACACTTCCACCAACGCGCCAAAGGAGCTGATCGACTTTGATGCGCGGTCGCTGTAGACAAGAGATGCGGTCGTTTATTAGATACCTCATTGTGCACAGTACACAAACAGAACGCTGTCGAAGCTTCGACGTCCGTCCGGATCAATCACATTGGCCACACACCTGATCTTGTGCTGGTGCGTCTCACTCGCGAGCATGCTCTTCCACGTCGCGTAGCATCCGCGGTAGAAGCCGATTTCGCTGCCGACCTCCGTGCCCTTGATCACACTGCGCTCACCAAGTTCATCCTTAGCCTCACGCGTTGTCTTCCTCACAACGCAGCAGTCGCAACGAACTCACCCAAGCTCACGGCCTTCCTCGACGCCCAGCTTCTTGCCGTGCTCGAGTCCGAGCTCCTCGCCCTCTGCGATGAGCTGCTCTTCCCATCCAGAGATCTCGTCGAACGCGTCGCTGATGTCCATTGCTGTGCAGTTGATGAGCTGCTGACGGGAAAGGCCACAGGCAGCCAACGCGAATATTGATCATCACTCTCACGATGCTTTCAGTTAAGAACTCGAATGTACAGACCACGTTACGGAATCTACCAGATGGCTACATCTGCTGCCTTTCTCACCTCAACGACGGATCTTCGCGTGATACACAACCTTTACTACGTTCCGACCTTCCACGGATCTTCACACACACGCACACACGGCTCACCTCCTATACCACGGTGGATGTGGAGCGGTGGGAGCCGTAGCCTGAGTAGCCGGAGCCTGACCCGGCGCTCGTGATCAGGCTAGTGAACTCGTTGATCTCAGGCAACGATTCCTGATGGGCGATTGGCGCGTGGTGGTCCTCTGTGCGTCCTTGGTGGAATGAAAACGACTCCTTCTCGACAACAGGCTTCTCAACGTGTGGCTGCTCCGGCTTGTGTGGCGATCGGGCCGCACGTGGTGTGGCATGGATGCTCTTGCTCCACGTCTCGGCGGAGTGTCCACGTTCGGTGTAGTTGACAGGAAGTGGCTTGCCACCCGACACAAAGTAGTACTGGCTGCGGACGAGCACAGTGAGCTCTTCTTCAATGTGGAGAAGCCGGGCTTCGAGGTCAATGTCGTTGGCATCCAGACCAAATGGGTTCTCGATCTCCATGGCAACTTGATCCGCCGTGAAGAGGAACAGCCCCCAGAAGAATACCCAGATAGGAGTGTAAAGCTGCGAGCGTGGCACGATGACAAACGTGTACAGTGACATGTAGGCGACGATCAGGATCTGGAGATACTGCATGTAGTTGAACGGGATGGGGACGTTTGCGATGTTGAACACGGTCGTGTACAGCGTTGGGAGTTGGGAGATCTTCAGTTGGAGTGTGTTGGCGTTCACAGGGCTCATGTGGCCTCGACGCGCGGCCACGTCAACTAGTCGCTTGAGCCAGAGCTCGACAATGGTCGCACGCAGCTTGTGCGGCGTGCGCTGGGCCACAGCGTGAAATGACTCCTTGTGGACAGTTTTCTTGGGACGTTCGGAGCCACACGCGTACAGTTCATCGTATTCGCTTTCAGTCAGCACAGCAGAGTCCTTCATCTTGTCGATGCCATCACGGCCACGACAGTCGTGGAATACGATCGCGATGTACAGGAAAACGAGACGACGGAGCTCAGTGAAGAAAGTACACTTCTCCAGGACGTCACGCGAGATACCTTGGCTCTTGGCTTCGGCAGTTTCTTCATCACCTTCTTCACTGGACTCAGTGCTGCTGTGTACACTGGCTGGTGGCGACATAGGCACGGTGGTGCTGACATACGCACAGCCTGACGAGACGATGCCACGAGCGACTTCGGACAGCGCACTGGTCGCCACGACACCTTCACGCCAGTGCTGGAACGCTGAGTTCATGCGAAACGAGATCGTAAGGCCGATGAACGTGTTGAACACCGTGAGCGTGTCGACGAACGCCGTGCTCTCGCGGGTCGCGACCACGAACGGATAGTACTGGTTCACCACGGCGATAATGGCCGCAAGCACAGCCATCATCAGTGCACGCATAGGTGCTGAGCCGTTGAACGCTGAGCCATGCCAGCGGAACAGGATGGACAGGAGATGGCCCGTGTTGTAGTAGATCATCGTCCCCACGCCTAGATCTCTTCAGGAGCTGGGGATACCAGGACGAATATTGGAGACTGAGGCATCTCTCTGTCCACGCGAATGAAATCGGAGCCCAGCCGCTTTGAGCTCAGGACCAGGAGGTGGGTGCCAAGGGAGAACACCCAAGAGACGGAGGCAGATGCGAGAGCTGTCGCTCAGCAGAGCAGCTGCCTTGCTCCTGCACTGCTGACGAGGAAAGCGCGGCAGAGACCTTGCCACTTCGAGTTGGGCTCAGACACAGACTCAGAGAACATAAAATTGACAAGGAAACCTATTTGGTATTTTACATGAAACTTACCCGCATCAGATGGCCATGACACTGAAACGAGGTGGCACTATGCGAGTGTATCCCTTTCTCATCAAGGGATCCAATATGCTGCAACGCGCGTTGGCGCGAGAGGATGTCGACGAGCGTACGCGAACGCTACTGGCGTCTAGCGGCATCCGCAGCTACAGACAGTTGCTCCAGCGACCGCTATGGGATGTCGCGCACGCAGCGGATGTCGCCGTGGACGAAATGACGGTGTGGAAGTCCCGCATTTCGCTTGCGACGCACCCGCATGAGTGCTCATTGCGTGCTGGCGCTGCCTGTGATGTGTATTTGTGTCACGTAGCAACTGATCGCCAAGGTGTCGACACGTCTAGCGCCTCGCAGCTGCACAGTCCGTCAGAGGCCTCTTCCTTCCTATCTCATGCGATTGGCTCTCTGTGTTGACGATCGTCGCGGACCTTGTTGTGACCCAGGCCTTCGACATGTTCCTGGAGTCTGCGAACCGCCCAATGACGCTGCGCACGGGGCTTCCGCTCGTCGACGCTGCGCTCTGTGGAGGTCTCCACTGTGGTCCCATCCATGAGGTACAGCAAATCTCAATCACATGCAACATCAGTGGCGACACCATCCATCATCCAGTAGCGCTCATGACAAGCGGCGTAGTTTGCAGGCTCGTCGGGTATCGGCAAGTCCCAGTTGGCCATGACGATGGCCGTCTGCTGTGCACTCGAGTACCCCAAGCACCGCGTTCTCTACTTTGACACAGAGCGTGGCTTCAGCGCCAAGCGGTACACTTCCTCTCCATCACTGGATCCGGAGACGTTTGCGCTGATTGAATCTTTCGGTTGTGGCAGCGTCCATCAGATCGCTCGTGAGCGACTGCGTCGGCGGTTTGAGACCGAGTCGCTTGAGGACAGAGTAGCAGAGCTGCTTCAACGCATTCTCGTGAGACGAGTCGACACGTTGTCAGCTTTCCTTCTGAGGTACGTGCACGGGCTTCTGCTGAGGGATACTATGGTTGGTAGATGTGTCTAATCTCTGCCCTCAGCTTGCAGGAGCTGGAACGCGACGTCTCTACGCACCACGTTAAGCTGATCGTGGTGGACTCAATCGCTGCAGTGCTGGTCAAGGCCCATGAGATCACGCTCGCGCAGCGTGAACGCCACACGCAGCGCATCGCTCGTCAACTCAAGTGAGTCGAAGCCTGCTTCTCGTGACGAAGCGGGTGGGTGTTTCTGACGCTTTCTCTGTTCGTGTCCAGATATGTTGGAGACGTCCACCAAGCGTTTATCGTCGTGACCAACCGGGCCTCCATCGTGGACACAGAGTGTAAGCCATTGCTCTCTTCCCAACGGCGTCCTCCCTGGCTGTCTCTCACACTCTTGCGTCTGTGACAGTCACGTCGTTCACGAAGCCGCTACTGGGCGACACGTGGGCTCATTGCGTCACGTCTCGCGTACGACCTCCTCGCTCACCTCGTCTCTCCTCCGTGGTGTTCTCACTCTCTTTGTTCTACAGTTTGTGCTCGAGCGTCACGCAGCATGCCGCGCCATCACACTCGTCAAGTGTCCGTCATCCGACCACGTTGTCCAGCCCTTCACAATCACCGTACGGACCCACTTTGTCTCTTTGCGATCTGAGTGCCTTTCTTACACTAGAGTTCTGCAGGAAAGCGGACTGGAGCCGCTGGAAGAGACAACGCTGGGGCGTTCTCGTGGCAATCAAGGTGACGAGGATGATGCGTTCGACATCAACGACGACGTGCTGGGAGAGCTGGATCTTGATCTGGACGGACTGCCCACAGTCGATCCGTCGAGCACGCTGCGATCCACCCAACAGAGCCAAGAAGAAGACGCCTCCCGAGACCAGGATGATCAAAACGACGCGCCTTTGGCCCCAGCGACCACGACCGGAGTGCTGCTGGACGACGACATCGTTTGCGACTCAAACGATGAGAGCGGTGAAAGCGATACCGAGCCTGCGCGGTGGCTGTGAAGTCGTATATTACACTCTAAGGAGAATCAAATGCACACTGGAAGGTTGGGAGTGCCATGGGAAGCAGCCATTGTTGCTCGGTGTATTTCATCAATCAAGAGCCCTGACTACCAGAGACGCTTAGGCCTTGAGGGCGAAGCGGCGCTTTGGGAAGTAAGCCTCCTTCTTCTGCTGCTTGAGCGTCTTGAGGCCGGCCTCGTGCGCGGTCAGGCGACGACGGATGGCACGGGTCTTCTTGCGGCGCAGGTCCTGTGGGACGTACTTGGCGCTGCCGAGAGCCTCACGGAGCTTCGACTTCTGGGTCTGGTTGTACACCGTCAACACACGGGCGATCGACTTGCGGGCGACCTTGATCTTAGCAAGCTTGGAGGCGGCGCCACCAATAGCCTTGGCGACACGAAGCTGTTCACATCAACAGATCGCGCCAGTTAATACAACACGTCGTCTACAACCAACGCACTGGTCCATACAACTGGTGACGAACCTGAGCGAGCTCCTGCTGGAGGTCGTCGAGCTGCGTGAGCAGCTCCTCCTTGGTCTTCGAGCGGAGTTCGTGAGCCTTGACCTTCTGAGCCACTGCGATTGCAAAGCCCCCACCGTCAGTCTCGCTGTCCACATCCACCACCACCACCGATATGATGGCACGCGCGACACTGTCATTCGAGAAGACGCCCCAAGCGCACAGCCCAAATACGAGAGAGACAGAGAGACGCGAAGAGATACGCCGACATCGACCACCGCGGCCGACTGTCCGTCCGTCTGCTATCCACCACCCCACTCGTTCGATCTGTCCACGCGTCGCGAGGCCGTCTCTATTCGTCGCTGCATAATTCACTCGCGGCCGCTCGACCACCGTCCTCCATTAACGCGCTCGCCATCCGCCTCCTCTCGTTGATTGCCACCGCGTCACGCCGTCGCCACTCGCCGTCGCGTCGCGTGCGTCCATCTCTCTCTCTCGCTCTCACTGTCTCTCTGTGCCACTGGGCTGTGCGGTGGGGATCATCTCCACGCTGCCAGTGCGCGCCGCGCGTGGCCTCCATATCCAGCATCTCCATCTCCGCGCCACTCACCCATGGTTGTTCGTCTGTGTGAATTACTTCCCGTTGTGCGATTCCCACAAGCGCGCAGGGCGAGGCGATGGAGCTCTCCGCAACTACTGGTTGGCTGGACAGAATGGCACCAGCGAATTCGAGACACCTTCGCGCAACCTCATCACAGTACTCTCCCTGCCCACAATACAAGCCCCTTCGCGCCACTCCCACACTGGACCCATTGCACGAAGACCGCGTCGGCTCCAGTCATGTCGTACCCAATCAAAATGCTTCTAGGGATAGGGGAAATACCGGTCTGCACCTTCGGACGACATCCAAAGGGGTGGGATCAGAGTGATGGTCGTGTTGATTGACGCCTCGTTGTGATTGGATGAAATGATGACTTCCCGGGGTGCACATAGCCGGGCCGTTTTTGAAGAGATCCCTCTTGTTCAAGAGCTTCCAGGGTTTTCCACATCAAAACCAGAACTTCGAACATGGAGGCGAGGTCGTTACGCGCGCGTCTGCCTGCGATGGCTCTGGGCGTCTGCATGGCGCTGCTGCTGGGAGTCTGCGCAGCTACGACGGACCCGGCGGTCTTTGATCCGCTGGTGCTGGAGACGCCCGGCGCGATGCTTGAGAACGCGACCCAGGGGCTTCCGCAAGTGGACCGCGAGTTCGACTTCCCGGATGATTTTCGACTGGACGCGCCGTTCTCCGTGGCGCTCCACGCTGGTGAGTCTGTGCTGGTGCCGCTGGGTCCCATCCACGACAAGCTCTTCGCGACGGGCGAGACAGCTGCTGCACACGTCGCCATCGGCTTGGAGATCAACACGTGCTTAGGCAAGGCGCTCACGTACGTGGTCATGAACGACGGCAAGTTCCGCCGGTTCTCCTCGGCCATGTACCAGTGCTTGACACTCACGAACGCCAGCGAACACGACCAGCAGCAGCTCGACTTGTGTCCCGTCGTCCACGCTGAAAGCCCCATCGCACTGCGGGTGGATCCACTTCAGGTCAAGGGTTTCGTCCTTCGTGCCAAAGACGACACGGACATCGTGGCGCTACTGCGCTCCACCAAGGCCGCTGGTTCGTATCAACACGCGTTCTACGTGGACAGTCCAGGGCCCTCCCCGTTCCGCGAGATCAACGTGACCTACAGTACCCGCTCGACGCAGGTCTCGTTTGACTTGGCTCGCACCTGGATCCCCAGTCCGGCTTCCGCGTCTTCCGCAGGCGCCATTGGGGTTTGTGAAGACTGTGAGTACGCCCTGTACGCTGAGATGGTGCCTCCTGTGAATAGCTCGGATGCTCCTGTGGTCGAACGTCCGCCACCTCCGTATTGCGTGAGGCAGAACGCTGCGGTCGAGTACAAGCTGCCAAAGCCTGCTGATCCGACCACGCCAGTACACCGGGTGACGTTCCCCGGGGGGTTTGCGGACAAGTTCAGCACGAGCGGTGACTACCACTTTGTGCTGATCGCCTCTCTGCCTGCGTCTGTGAACAACGGCCACGTTGCTTTGCTCTCCTTCACACCCACTCGTGTGAGCGTGACAGGTACACATTCCTTGAACGGCTTATGTTGTCTCACTTGGATCCAATCTCACGTTGCTGCACTGTGCACTTGAACCCAATGATAGCACCATCGCATTTCGTGTCCCGATTCTTCCTCATCGTTGGCGTCCTCGCGATCATTGCGTTCCTGTCCTTCGTCGCCTATAAGTCGGAGCTCCCTCAGCGGCTGCTTGCTGCCCAGCGAGCGGATGACAAGCTAGCTCATGATAACGACGAATCCGTGCGACTGCTAGCGCAGGCAATCGCCGATCAAGAAGCTCAGGATGCATTGGACTTGGAACGTTACGATCAAGGTCGCCATGCCGACGACGAAGAGGTGAAGGAAGGCGATGGTGGTCGCAACTCCGAGACACTGTTGGATGTGATTCGAAAGACGAAGTCCCAGCAAGGCACGCCATTGTCATCGCCTCGCCAGCCACCCACCGCTAACCTCGAAGGCTACCACGAAATCAACTAGATCTCGTGTCTGCGAAGCGCAGTTCCGTCCTCGACACGTTCGTAATCACCTGTCCGACTCTTCTTTTGCGTCCTTCTCCTGTTGTGCCTTCGAGATCAAGAGCTGGAGTGTCTCTTCCTTGAGCTTCAGTAATCGATCGAAATCCGCGCGAGCTTCTTTGAAATCCCGTGCTTCGATTGTCGGAGTCAACTCGTTCACGATGTAGGCCTGGCACTCGTCCGTCTTCTTAAAGAAAGCCTTGGCATTTGCTGCGAAAGCGTCGCTATCTTGTAATTCGATCCATTCGAGAAGTTGTACCATAAGCCAGCACTCTTTCGTTGATCGAGGCGGCAACGAGCAAGCTGTGAGGAAACGGCTGGCATACTTGCCACCAAACTGGGCGTCCGTGATGATCGTTTCGTGCCAAAACCGAGCACAGCCCAGTGCTTCTGCTTGTATGCGCAGTCGACTGTACGGTTCACTGTCGTCCTCAGTCCGTTTGGGAGCTGGAGGAAGAGGAACGAAAGCGTGGCGACGAAACGCAACGCTGGGCTTGTCAAGCGGCTGAAAAGGATTGAGCAACTGCACGAGCTTTTGCTTGGCGAGCGCGACTCGCTTGTCCACTCGGTCTCGCTCTTCGGGCTCCATCCGCTCGATGAGCGTCATTGCCTTAGGCACATTGAACGTGCGTTTATTCAGCACGACGTTCCAAAACTCCTCCTTCTGCTCGAACTTGTTGAACTCGACAACCCACGCGTATTGCACGACATCGTGGAACTCTATCGTCTGCAAGTAGAGCAGCTTGGCTCTGCGTGAAGCCGCCTCCACCACACGGGAGAGTTTGCCTCGGAAGTCGAGGGTCGCATCTCGGACGACGGTCGTCGGCGGGACATACGGCTGCCGCAAGATCTCGTCTTCATCATGAGGAAGTATGTCGTCCCACTTGACGACCACGGAGCGGTTGGCAAGAGGGAGAAACACCAGCACGTGGCCAGTATTGAATAGATTCTGAGTCGAGAGGATGGTGCCGACGCAGTTTTTCCACTCAGCTGGGCCACGCATAACCTTGACTTGCATACCATATACCAACCAGCTTCGAGCTGCCTTCTCCACTGCAGCACGTGCACGCTTCGTCCACCGCTTCTTCCGCTTCTTGTCTTTGCTAGACTTGTCCGTTGTCCTACCGGGTACCTTTGCGTCTTGGTCCTCCTCGTCATCATTATGTCTACCCAAAAACAAGGTTTGCTTGATCTTGTCAATGCGACGTCGCCTAGCGTCGATTTCCTCCTGGGTATCGGACTTGAGCTTTGGATGGAGACCAACAACACTCTTGATCTTGTAGCCCCAAGACGATCTGATACGTTCGTCTTTTATCCGCTGTGCCTTTGCTGCGTGCGTTTGCCGCACTAACTTCATGTACGCCTTGCCACGTTGCCTGGCTTGGAATGATCGCACCCATGCTTGCACTTTCGTTGCACTCGCCTCGCGAAGAAGACGCTCTTTCTCCTCTGCTGCTCTTCGAGCATCTCGTTCTCGTCGCCTCTGATCGTGAAGCTTTTGGGCTTCAGTTTGCCGTTTGTGCTCGGCCTTTTGTCGAAGAATGGAGAAGTAGCTAAGGCGATGGCACTGGTGTGACTGTCGCTGGCCCTTTGAGTGCAATTTTGACAGGCAGCGCTTGCAGAACACATCTTCGCACACATCACACATCCACTGCGCCACTTTATCGTCGCATTCCACGCACGCCACAACCAACGGACGGCACCGATGCTGCGATTTCCCTGCTTTTGTCTCAGTCGCAGACTCGGCGTCTTCGTCGCCTTCTTTATCTTCCTTATGTATGAACGGAAAGCACACATCACAAAACGGTACCTTTCCGTCGCCACAGTGGAGACATTCGCGTGTAGCCGTCTCCACTTTGCAGTGGCTACACAATGCGATTGATCGTATTTCGTGGGCTCGGAAAGCAGCTCGCTTGTCGTGATCTCGAGCAAAACACGTCGCACACATTGCGTCCTCGCACTCTACGCAGTAAACACTTGCCGGGACTTTCTTGTAAGGGTCGCTTGCTGATTCATGGCGCTCACAGAACGCGTGGAACTCTTCTCCTGGAAACGGGAGTGGGACCCGTCGATTGCAGCGCACACCTCGCAAAAAGGCCGGTCGTCTGTTGTTGTTGGTCGAGATAGAACGACGCGTCTCGATGTGTTCAAAGCGAACCGACTGCCCTTTGTAGTCAATGTACTCGACAAACATTTGAGCCAGTGTCGCCTTGAGAGTCGCTCGGAATCGGTAAACACGGTAGTGCTTCTGCAAAACTTGAGCAGCCTTCGCTCGCCTGTTCTCAAGCTGCTTCTTCCGGTAGATTACGATAAACTGATGGTGTCGCTCCTCACCCGCGATTCGGTTGGCGAATCGCCGCAAGACATTCGCCGCCCATTCAAGTCGCTGGGTACACGAGTCTTCCAGCAGCCTGCGGTATTTGCCGTTGTTCAGGGTCGAGGGCAGCACAAAGTCATGCATGAAGCGAAGAAAGTGCTCACGGTCTTGCTTGACCTTGCTCGTATTTGTCGGGGATTGGCTACCGGCGGTAGGTGTTGGTGATGCTGTCGACGCGGGTGACTGCTTACCCCCATGGGCAAACTTCTCCTCCCACACCATTGCCATGGCCTTGTTAAAGCGCTGGAAGGGTATCGTACGCGCCTTCGGCTCCTTCATCTTTGCAAAGATCAAGTCGACGGTCTGTATCGGGAAGTTGCGCTGGTTGATGAAGTTCTTGGGCATAGCCTTGAGAAAGCGTGCAAAGTGTGAGTTGTCGATCTCAAACGAATTGCCCGAGATATCTCGGTAGAGCTCTTGCCACACGCCATCATATCCGCGTCGTTTCCAGCTCTTTTTGGTGCTGTCGAGTTTATACAAAGACCGCTGAACAGACTTGATCTCGTCTTCGTTCTCGAGAGCAACGGAAACCTCGTGGGCATTTTTTAGGATCTGGACGTTGAGATGGACGAAGCTCTGAAGCAGCAGGTCATCGCTCACACGCTTGCGCGTCATCTTCATGAGGGCGAGGCCCATTGCGTGCTCCTCAGCCAGATACTGCTGCCGTCGCACTGCCTTGTAGAGCCACATTTTGCCCATAGCTCGTCGCCATGCTCTCTGGATGCAGAGAGCGGAGTTGGTCCGATGTCTGAGAATCTCTTGGTTCCTACGCGTTCTGTAGCGAGCCTGAATACGAATAATGGCCTTTAGTGCAGCTCGCATACGGAACATTTCTCGACGCGTTATGAAGCCTCGCCATGCGCTTTGGATCTTTGATGCACTGCGTTGCACCATAGCATACCAGGCCTTGCGACGTCCTTGAATGCCCCGTACGTGGCGTTGAATGCAGACAGCAGCTTCGCGACGCCGTCGAATCACTGCACGACGTGCCATTTCGCGTTCACGAGCTTGCTCGTGCTTGAGTCGCCGTCGCAGCCTCTTACCACGCCATAGAGCTTGAAGCTTTGTTGCTGCTGCAATCTCCCGTGGTGATGGTCCTGACGGTTTCTTACTGTTCTTTCCGGCCTTCGGGATCAAATCATTCCACGTCGGCTTCACCAGCTGCACAGGAAGCGCTAATCGAGAGGCTTTCATGCGTTTATGACGTTCTGCGGTAGCTTGTGCTTCTGCCTCTCGCTCAGCCTGGCGTTGTCTTTGGACTCGACCCTTCGCTTGACGCGCAAGATAGCATCGCCATGCGCATTGAATGATTAGAACAGCCTGTGGGAATGCTTCCCGATGCTTTTGAGCCCAACGGCGAGCTTTCTGCCCCCGATAGTGAGCTTGGACCTTCAGGATTTTGACTTTATCTCGTTCAAACTGAGCGCGTCGTCTTCGAAACGCAGCGATTCGTCGCTGAACCCAGGCGCGAAACGCACGCTGAATCGTGATCACAGCACCGAAGCGATGGCGCTCATGGCTCCGAGCCTCCCTTTCTCTCTGATTTTGAACCGCTACATGTTCAACATGTTTGATTTTCATGAGCAAAAGTCGGAGCCGGCGGGCGATGAGACCTCTAGCGTGACGTTGAATCTCAATTGCAGCTTTCAATCGTTTCTGTTGCCGTAGGTGGTGACGCAGAGCGAGCCATGCGGCTTGTTGGTGGCGCCAGAAGCGTTGAATTCGACAGGCAGCTTGTTCTCGACGCTCCTGGCGTTCTATTCTCCTCTTCAGATTATATCGGCGAATAGCACGTGTGATCGTCGCTGCGCTCTTGTTTTCTTTGCTCGCTAGCATCTGCACCAAAGCGCGCTGCCGGCGCTTGATCTCTGCTCGTATTCGACGAAGACTAGCAACCCTTTTCACGGCCAGAATACGCCGCCACCAGCACTGGAGTTTCAGTGTCGCGCGTCCTTGAGTCACTCGTCTCATCGCAGCTACGGCAGATTTCCACTGTTCTATCGCCTGTACGACGAGATTGTTCTTCAGCCTCAGTCCGACTCGAAAGAGCAAGTCGGCAGCCCGCTGTTGAGCTGGAGACGCAAACTTTCCTAGTCCAAACTCGTAGATCACTTCGAGCGGAATCCACTGCTTGATCTCTTGGAGTGTTTGGTCGACACGGTCCTCTGCAGCTCGCTCGTGAGCTTCCGTTGATTGCTGGAGCTTCACAAGTTTGTCGTGATCGTGTTTTAGCTTCGTGCGTACTTCAGGTGGGATAACTGCGGCCAGAGCGAACGGCTGTGGCTTCGACTTTGGTGGGGACATCTCAACTTGAACATGGAGAATGTTTAAGTCTTCAAAGGCCATTTGGATCAGCTCTAGTCGCTGGGCTTGCAAGCTTGAGACTCGGCCTACTAAAGCAGCTCGCTTTTTCCATGGTGACTTGAAGATATGCTGTCGAGCAGCCAGCACGTTGGCCGCCTGTTTGTCCGGAGAGAGCTTGGCCGCCATTTTGCGCTGGCGAATGCCTCGAGACACCGTCCTCATGCCGGCTTCCGCCTTACCTACACGCTGGAGCATCTTGTACATGGCCTGTCGTTCGCTTCCTTCTTCTGCGAGTCGCTCAAGCTCGTGAAGTGCTTTCACCTCCTCAGCCGAGAGCGCTGGCAGCCGCGCGAGGCCTTCACGAGTACGCGGAGAGACAGTGGAGAGGATTGGAAGTAACATTGGTCGTGACGCAGCATTGGCACCCACAACATCGCACACTTCGTTGTATGTGTCACCCTCGTCGCCATCACCAACGGATGATCTCTCGGTGTTCTTCTCCTCGCCTTCAACATCACCAGACTCGATCCCCTTCTCAGCTTGGCCATCATCAGCAATAGCCATAGCTTCTCGCAGGATCTCGTCCACGAGCAGCGGCTGGTTGAGATACTGAGTGAGTGTGGGTTGTCTGGGCTGGATATGCGGCGTCTTGGCGTTGAGAAGGCGTGGAAGGAGCCGTGAATCCACACATTCGTCGTCTTCTTCTCTCGATTTCGGACGCTCCGCGAGTCGTTTCTCGCCGCGCTTGGCTCCACCTGCGCCAGTCGGTTCGGTACGTGTAGCTGCCTTGGTTTCATGCAGCTTCGCAGTGGCGCTGTGCTGTGGATCCGCGTCGTTTCCATGGAGTAACTGGGTCGATTGCTCCAACACTCGCCGCCATTTCTTGGGCTGGAACGCCATGCAGGAGCCCAACTCCGCTGCGAGTTGCACGTACCCGTTCGCCTCTACATCGCCACCACTAACAGTATCCTTCTTCCTGCGCGTAGACGCTGTGGCGCGCATATTCCGTCGTCGTAGATCACCTCTGATCGGCTCGCGCCATCGTCATTTACGTTGCCCTTGAAGATGGAAGTGTCGCTTCAGCACTAAGTTCGCATGGTTACACTCCAGTGTAACCTATCCCGTTAAGTCCGGATCCGTCGGCTAAGTACGTTTTTATTTTCAACCAATCAAATGACAGGAAGCCTGCTGCGATCTCGAAAAGACACACAAAAAAGAAAATCCATCACCATCCCGAAGATGCCGCGATGGCTGCTGCACGTGCTGCTCCTAGCCGTGGCGTCACTTGTGATTCCGAATGACGGCTTTCGTATCCTCTCGTCTACTAATGATCCGGTGGCCGGAACGCGCGCTGTTTTCGAGCCGTACGTGAAGGGTGGCGTCGGCTATTACGGGGATCCAGCGAATCCTGATCCTGAGCGAGTCAACGAAGGCGCGCCGTTCTCCCCGGACACACCGCGCCTCTATCTGTTTGGATCTCCCAAGCGTATGTATCGATACACGAATGGGTTCAGCTTCCTGCAGCACCGTGGACTGATTATTTCGCTGACGTTCCAATCAATAGAGAACTGCCCGGGCATGGTGGGGCCAATCAACGAGCAAGAGTACTATTGTCGCGGGCGAGAGTACGGCTACTGCGATCGTCGCAGCGGGTTGTGCGTCTGTAACCAAGGCTACACAGGTCTTGACTGCACCGACTGCAAGCCGTCGTATTTCAAGAAGGGTAACCTGTGCTACGCAAAGAGTACGTGCCTTGTACTGCGTGTCGTGTCGTGTCCATATCATCGTGTCTGACCTAGGTGGGCAACCTCAAACCTTAGAAAGCTGCCCCAAGGATTGTTCGCAAGCTGGTGTATGTGACTACGAGACTGGCACGTGTAGTTGCGCGTTAAACCGCGGCGGCTTGGATTGTGCGCAAGTCTTCTGCAACTTCGATGCCAAGTGCACGAGTTGTACCGCTACGACGTGCCTCAGCTGCATCGAAGGGTACTTTGTCGACCCTACATCCCAGACTTGCGGTAAGTGCTCTACTGCATCCCGTGACTGGACGGCTACTGACGGGCCAACCCTGTGTAGTGTCATGCAAGAAGTATGATCCGCGGTGCCTCGTGTGCAATGCGAATCGCTGTCTTCAGTGTGCTGATCCTCTCCTGAACTCCGTGCGACGCAGTGGTGCGCGCAAAGTCGACGATTCGTTGCCATTTGACGAACTCACGCGTGAGTTTTCATTTAAGTTCTCCTACGGAAGTCAAGATCCACGCGTATTTGATGAGGTTGAGGCCTTCCATCTACTCCCACCGTCGCCGACGCCGACGTATCTGAACGACAAAAGCGTGAGTTGTGTCCAAGGTCAGCGAGGTGATGCATCATGGGTATGCCAACCCAATCCTGTGAGCCATCGCGTGTGTGGACATCCTGGCGTCTTCTCATTCACTGCACCATTCTACACTGTTCCAGAGACGGCTCAGACCATCACACTGACCGTGCAGCGAAGTGGTGGCGGTATGGGCGACGCGTCTGTCGTGTACGACGTGCAACACATCACGACAAAGGACCAGGACGTATCGCCGACGGCTTTCTACACGAGTTCGCAAGTGCTGTCGCTCGCCAGCGGAGTAGTGAACATATCGTTTCTGCTGACGATCCATGATGACCACGTTGTTGACGGAGACAAGACGTTTCGTGTGGTGCTGCGTTCTCCCAGTGATGGTAGCTATTTGGGCAACCAGCGTGAAGCGTTTGTTACCATCACCGACAACGATCTTCCTCAGACCGACGCGTCACTGACGTACGTCGTTGCGGGCAGCGGCACGACACTGGAGAAAGGAGGCTTCGCAGGTGACACGCTAAACTTCCAGATACAATCCGTTCTTGGTGATGGCTCTGCGAAGAAGACCGGTGGCGACTTGCTGCTGATGGAGTCCTACGTGGCTGATGAGACGACGAGTGTCTTGGTGCCAAGCACACTGTATCGACCAAAACTCGTCGGGCAACTCACCGACCTCGCAGATGGCACATACAAGGTCACGTGGCAGCGCAAACATGCCGGTATATATACAGTCAGCGTGTATCTGTTGTATCCTGGTGGGCTCTTGGGAGACTACTACCGAGACGCCTGGCTCAGTGGCTCTCCAGCCATCTCGCGCATCGACCGCATCATCAACTTCACTTGGAATCGTGGGCCGCTCTTCCCAGGAGCCAGCGACTACGTCAGTGTCAGATGGAGCGGACGGCTCAAACCGAAAGCTACTGGTGATACAACGTTTTATGTGGACTGCGACGACCACGTCCGACTCTGGATCGGCGATGTGCTGTTGATTGATCGTTGGAGTTTCGAAAACGATGCGGGTGTGCAAGTCCAAGCCACGATCTCCTTGGATGCTACAGTTTTCTACGCTCTCCAAATCGAGTACCGAGATCTCACTGGAGATGCACGCATCTCTTTAAGCTGGAGTGCGTCAGGGCTGCCGAAAGAAATCATCCCCGCGTCGGCCCTACACACAGCGCAGCATATCAGAGGAAGTCCATTCGTGAATGTCATGATTCTGCCTGCTCCTGCGAGTAACCCATCGACCACGTACCTTCAAGGGACGTTTTCGACCATCGCTGGCACCCCGCTAGCTTTGCAACTGTTCCCCGTTGACGCCTATGGCAACGCTCGCCACGCATTCGACCCGAAAGTCGATTATTATGAAGCTCAGTTGACGCTAGCAACGGATTTGAGCCTCGGCGGTATGGGCAGCAAGACCGTCGACTGTGACGTGGTGTGGATAGGCGATTCCGGTCGGTTTTCGGTCACGTGTGTTCCGTTTTTCAGCGGTATCCACAACCTCAACGTGTTCATCAACACGGTGTTGATCACGGGCAGCCCTTTCTCCGTTGCCGTGCAGCCCAACCGAATGCACCCGACTCGCTCCGTTCTCTCAGGGCCAGGTCTCACACTCGGCCGCATCGCTGGAGCAGCGACGACTGTGAACTTGGAGACGAGAGACCTGAACAGCAATCGCATCTACAGTGGCGTCGTCGGGCTCAATCTGGCGCTACGAGCCATCCATACGACCAAGACTGGAGTGATTGATGCTGGGACTGTGGCGGATAACGGTGACGGGACATTTACATTCACCTTCACGCCGCGTTTCGTCGGTACGTACCTCGTTCATATCACGCAGAACGGTGCACACATCCACAACTCGCCATACAGCGTCACGGTAGTCCCAAACATCGCCGTGGGACAGATGAGTATCGCTACGGGTAGTGGTTTGCTCGGCTCAGCAACGACCAATATTCAGTCATCGTTCCAGATCCAGTCTCGAGACAGCAACAGCAACGATCTCACTGCTGGTGGTGCTGTATATCAAGCCATTCTCGAGCATGCAGTCAAGGGCAACGTGAGCGGGACCTGTACGGACCTTGCCAACAGCCAGTACTCGTGCACGTACACGCCAAAGTATGTTGGTGTGTCCAAACTCCACGTCGGTTTGTTCCGAAGCGCTGTGTTTACACCGGTCATTGGCTCTCCATTTGTTACTAGCGTTGTCGCTGGCCCCGCGCTTGGGTCGTTTTGCTTCGCGATAGGAAACGCCCTTGTTTCATCCATCGCAGGACAAACAACAAGCTTCACAGTGCTTATTCGTGACTACTTCGACAATGACAAGCTCAACGCCGGCACGGAGACAGTGGTGGTGACGTTCATTGGTCCTGCGCCAGCCACAACGACAGTGCCTTCGGCTAATACAGGCTTGAAGATTACGTACAACGGAGACGGAACGTACCAAGTCGCCTACAGCCTACAGGCAAAGGGATCATACAAAATCCAAGTGAGTGTGAACGCCGTTGCGATCGTTGGTAGTCCGTTTACGATGTACACGTACCCAGCGGCCGCGTCGCATCTAACGACGTCCATCGACTTGGTTTTACCTACGTCTGATCCGATCACACCACTCACGTACTACACAGGCACGCAAGTCACGACTCGCATCACAACGCGCGATGCTTTCAACAACGTGCTCGAATCTGGTGGCTCAATGTTCGAATTCGCCGCGGCATTCGTAAATGCAACGCTCATATCGGGCGTCGACATGAAAGATGAAACGAATGGCACGTACCGCTACCTATTCACTCCACGCATCGCTCAGAGCTACAACTTGAAGACAAGAATCCTGTACCCAGGAGGCCTGAATGCCACATTTCATGGGAGCTACGACTTGTCTGGAAGCCCAACGCTCCAGCGCGTTGATCCAACCATTGACTTCGACTTTAGCCTGGCAGCACCGCTCAACACGGACAACAGAGAGACGTTCAGTATCCAGTGGAAAGGATTTCTTCTTCCGCGGTACAGCGAGTTATACACGCTCCATCTCACTGTCAGCGGTGGATCACGCGTTCGCCTTGGGGGTCAGTGGTTGTTTGCGGCGCTCTGGCCGCAAGCCACCGCCAAAATGCATGCACACGAGACGATTGTATTGACCGCCAACGTGCTCGTTCCGATCGAAGTCCAGTTTTCCAAGTCGGGTTTACTGCCCACCGCCAATATCCGCTTGGAGTGGGAGAGTCTATCGCAGCAAAGAGAGATTCTTCCAGCGAGCCGTCTCTTGACTGCATGGCGGATAGTGGACAACGTTCCAGCTCTTCGTGTGGTTCCGAGCGAAGCCAATTCACCTTCGTTCACTGCCGTCTTTCCACGCGGAAGTACGATTGAGCCCCGCGTAGTCACTGCAACAGCAGGAGAGACGTTCATCTTCCAAGTTACTGCTCGAGACCGGTTCGGGAACGCACGACTGGATGGTGGTGATCGTATCACTGTGCTCTTCCCGCAGCTTCCAGAGGACGTCAGCATCATCCCTGACGTAGTGGACCACGGCAACGCGACGTACACAGTCAAGATCTACCCCAAGTTGCGAGGGGACTTCTCGATGGTGGTAGCCGCCACACGCAACAGCTTCGACATCCAGCCTGGGACGGATATCGATTCGCTGCTTGATCGTCTGCAGCCTTTCTTGATCCAGAATAGCCCGTTCATTCTCCGCGTGGTGCCAAACAAACCCCTTGCCACGACATCCACACTAGTGGGAGACGGCATCTTTACCGCAGTCGCTGGTATCCAAGCTTCGTTCACTGTGGAGTTACGTGATATCCACGGCAACCGGGTCCTGCAAGCCGTTCCAGCGGACAAACTCGTCATTAAGCTCCAGCCATTGTCAAATCCGGCCGTATCTATCACTGGAGATTTCAGCGATGCGATTGATGGACTAGTCGCTGTAAACTACACAGCCACGGCAACGGGAGTGTATGAGATCCTTTTGAGTGTACTCGATGGGGTGCTCGCTCAGAAGACCTCGACACTACGCGTGTTCCCGAACCTCGCATCCGCACTTACATCCACTGCATCAGGTGACGGTCTAGGGCCTCAAGTCCAAGCGATTACGCCGCTTTCCTACCAGATCAGTCTGCGTGATTTCTACCAGAATCCGAAGGAGATTGGCGGCAACGGCCTTGCTGTCGTCATTCGTGGGCCGTCGATCGTCTACGGCGACGTCATCGACCTACAGAACGGCAACTATATCGTCCAGTACCAGCTCCCTCTTGTTGGCACGTACGAGATTCAAAATACTCTCGCGAATCCAGGCTCAGGGCTTGTCGGCTACTACTTCGAAGACACGCGCTACGCCTACATGGGTCTAGCTCGCACGACCCACTGGGTGGATCCGCTTATGGATTTCGACTGGAAGAACAACCAGACCATGCGTAACTACCCACGCATCCAGTGGCGCGGCTACCTCCGACCCAAGTTCACTGAGCTCTACACATTGCGGCTCTCAGTATTTCCTGCTGGAGCCGTGTACATCGACAACGCACCAGTGATCGACGCGCTCAATGGACGCCAGAGCGAGGACGGGGTTACGGCTTTTGAAGGAACCGCTGCGCTAGTTGGCGGACGCCTCCACCGCATCGTCGTCGAATACCGCAGCCCTTCCCAGCGAGAGGTGGCGGGTTTTCTAAAGCTCCAGTGGCGCAGTGATAGACAACCACTGGAGACCATTCCGTCGGTTGCCTTTCTCCCGGATGGGCAGGAACTTCAACCGCGGTTCACCATCACCGCTATCTAACGCACTAACGCAGTGGGCATCAGATAGAGTGTGCTATCGGTTTGTAACATACGTAACTGAGCCCGTGGCTGTTCGTTTCCCAGTCAAGTGATGATGGCAGATCTCTGATTTTCGAAGGGTGTGTGCATCACATCGTGTGATTGATTGATGGAACGACGAAGCCGAAGCCGAGGGCGACGACAGGAGCGCGCGGTGAGGAGCCGCAGTCGAAGCCGCAGCACCACGCGACAGCGTGCTCGTGGCGATGGACGCTGTGCACGTCGCAGTCGGAGCCGAAGTCCTCGACCACCACGGCGCGATGGTGATTCGCGGCGCAGTGTCAGTCCGCCAGTGATCGACAACTCATTGAGACCTCGGCCTCGCATCAGTAAACGGCCGTGCTGGTACGCGAAGGAGTACGATCCGGTCCAGGTAGGGAGCATCGATGGTACGGACAGCGAACCGCATGACAAGGCTCTCGTACGCGCGATGAATGCGCACTTCGACCCATCTCAGGATGCGCAGATCCAAGGCAACCCATATGCCACTCTCTTCGTCGCACGTCTCAGTTTCGCGACCACAGAAGATACGTTACGTGCGCGCTTCGGTGTGTATGGTCGGATCCAGCGTGTCCGACTCGTGCGGGACGTCGTGACGCAGGAATCGAAGGGCTACGCATTCATCGAGTTCGAACGCGAGCGTGACTTCCGAGCCGCATATCAGAGCGCCCATCGCTCCGTGATCGATGGACACACCATCCTCGTGGACTACGAGCGCAGCCGTGTGATGCCCGGATGGAAACCACGGCGTCTTGGCGGTGGATTGGGCGGCAAGAAGGAGTCTGGCCAACTCCGCTTCGGGGGACGCGACCACCCCTTCAAGCCACCACGGTGATCGACGCGTACGACAAGATAATTCTCGCGTAAAAGGCCGCTCGGGTCACGTTTTAGCTGACCTTTCGCCACGTATTGGGAGCCGTTCGCTAAGTCGGACGAGTGATTTTTCAGGACTCGAGAGCAGCACCCAAAGTGCGGCGGGTGATTGATGCTCGTCAAAAACCCAAAACCGGGGCGTGGCGGCGACTCTCCCTTCAGACAACCTTCGTGCAACCTACGTTTCCGTCTAGGAGTCGTAGTTTCAGTGCGCCATCTTGACTTTTTGTGTATTTACTCGGCTTCTTCCCGTACATAACTGGTCCGACTGTGTCTAGAACCGTCTATTTCTGTAAATCTGAAATCTATTTTCCGGTTTTGGCTGCTGGTGTTCTTCGCCTGAGGGAGGCGTGCTCTCTCTCGCCTTCTTGCACCGTCGCTCAGTGTCGGATGTTGCGCGAAGCCCTTCACTTGCGGTTTGTATGCTCGCTTCGCGCAACCTCGCCCTTCCTCCCTCCGACCCACAGTGTAATACAACTCAACCTACACTGCCTCCATCACGGGGCGCCATTACGGAGGAGCGAGCGAGCGAGCCACAGCAGAGACCTGCGCGCGTCGCCACGGAATTCGCGCCACTGCCTCGAGCGACGTGACACCGCACGCTACGCCACGCGCTCCCGTCGTCCACCGCCGTCATCTCTCCCTCGCGCGCGAGCTTTTTCCGTCCCGAGAAAGCCGTCGGCAACACGGGATTCCCCACGTCCTCTCGGGTCTCGCGTGTTCCTCTCACTCTCTCTCGCTTTCGGCCGCTAGAAGCGCCGCTTCTGGGTGTATATAAGGTACGTACGCGTCGTGAGAGAGTGCTCTGCGTCGTGGTCTAGTAGACTGATCTGTGGGCTGCGTGGTTGTGTGTGGACAGTGAGAGCTATGGACTCGGAGGCCTTCGTGGGCGACTTCGGGCTCGGCCTGCCGATGGACAACCGGTATATGAACCAGCTGAACATGGGCGGCATGGGCGGCGCGAATGACCTCATGAACCCCACGGGTCTCGACTTCAGCAACACGATGATGATGATGGACGCGAACTCGTCGCTGGTCGGTCCGCCAGGCTCGTCCACCGGAATGATCGACTTCCCGGACGAACTCAACTCGCCCAAGAACAGCAGCGGCAGCCTGGCGTCGTCGATGACCACGTCCGCGAGTGTCAGCTCCAGCAGTATCGCCAGTGGAGCGGCTCCCGAAGCTATTCCCTTCCCAGCGTCGCTGGCGAACGATTCGTCGATGAATATGAACGGCAATCCTGCTGTGACGAACAGCAACGGCGTGTCGACCTCGGCGGCCGCAGTTCAGCAAAACAGGGCGTCGATGAACGGCAGCAATGCGGCGGCAGCGACGACCTTCAACGGCATGGACATGAACCAGAACGCCATGGGCAACAACATGGCCGTGAACATGATGCAGATGAACATGGCGGGCGGTATGAATCCAGGCATGGCGACCAACTTCATGCCCGATATGAACATGGGCCTGGGCATGAACCCGATGTTCATGGGCGGCGCGTACGGCATGCAGCCCCAGCAGCAGATGAACAACATGATGATGACCATGAACGGCGGTATGAACGGCGCCATGAACGGCATGAACGGCATGAACGGCGCCCAGATGTACTTCCCGCCTCAGCAACCACAGCAACAGCAACAGCAGCAGCAGCAACAACAACAACAACAGGAATATCTGCGGACGCTCCAGCAGCGGCAAGCACAGCTCCAGTACTTGAACATGCAGCAGCAGCTTCAGGCCAAGGCCATGCAAGTGCAAGCTCAAGTCCAAGCTGCGGGTCCACCGCAGAATAATGCGCAGGCTCAGGCGCAGCTACAGCGTCAACAACAACTGCAAATGCTTCAGCAGCAGCAAATGGCGTTGCAGGCTCAAGCGCAAGCAGTTGCAAATGGCAACAACATGCAGTCTGGGGTTCAAGTCTCGGCCCAGCAGCAGCAGCCTCTTCGACAGACCTCACAGCAGCAAGTGTCGGCACCGGTAACGAGTACAACAACCAACGCAGCCACTATTGCTCAGCGACAGACGCAGACGACTCCTGCTCCAGCGACGACGACAAACGCTTCTGTTGGCTCGACATTAGCCGGCGGTACCACTCCAGCTACTCGCCAGCCTTGGCATTCACCGGCAGACCATGCACTGCGGAAGGAAATGCTGAACCACATCATGCGTGTACTCCAGAGCCAACGGTCAAATGCACCAGCGAACTGGCTTCAGCGATTACCAGAGATGGCGAGGCGGCTAGAAGAAGAATGCTATCGCATTTCTGCATCCAGGGATGAGTACGCAAACACGAGCACGCTGCAGGGTCGATTGAAGAACATTGTGCGCGCCGCGCAGACGCAGCAGCGTGGCCGAACAGCACCAATGTCGAGTCAGGCGCCTCCGACAAGCCAGCAAGCCCAGGCCCCAGTGACGATGACTTCGACAGCACCACAACAAAGTGTCTCGCAAGCTCCAGCTATGAACACCGCATCAAGGCCAGAGCCTGTGGTTCCTGTTTCTACGAGCATGGCGCCAGCTTCTATTGCGTCACAGATGATCCAGATGCCTCCCGAGTTGCAAGGGCCTTCCGTGCCAGTGAAGACAGAGACACCTCAAGCAATCCCAATGCCCTTGGAGCTGCAGAACGCGCCTTCACAGCAGCCAGTCAATACTGGTGCCATGGCGAATCGCCTATCGATCTCCTCTGGTTCTGAAGCCAGCGCACAGCAAGCTATGATGGATGCAGTCGCTGCAAACAACGCTGCGGCTGCCATGTCGGCTGCCAACCAGAGCCGCTCTGCTCAGTTTCTTCGCCAGTTCAAGGCGAAAGCTCAGCAAGTGACGTCGGCGATGGAAGAGAAGCAGACGCGGGAGTACCACAACAAGCTGCAGTCCATGACGACAAGTGACATCATGAACGCGAACTCGAAGGCCGTTTTGCAACGTCAACAGCAACGGTTGTTGCTGCTGCGGCACGCTATGTGGTGTAAAGCACCAGAGGGGACTTGTGTCGCGACACCGAGCTGTGGAGAAATGAAGCGCCTGTGGCAGCACATGGGCGACTGCCAGGTCAAGGATGCTTCGTCTTGCTCGTACTCGCACTGTATCTCGTCGAAGTATGTGCTCTCACATTTCCAGCAGTGTGAAAACGTGAACTGTTTGGTGTGCCAATTGCTTCGATTCCCAGTCGAAGTGAAGGAGCGCAACGGCTCGTTGATGATGGATGCTGATCGTGCGCTGCAGCAGATTCAAGCCGCTAACGAACGCCGTCTACAACAAGGTCAAGGCCAGACAAACGGACAGATGCCTCCGGCGGTGGCACCCGTGTCTGCTCCTATGGATCAGCAGCACCCAACTGCGGCGAACAACCAAGGCAGCATGCAATTCCAGGCACCATCTTCGATGTCAACCCAGCCTCAGCTTCAGCCTCCGGCCCAACCTCAGCTGCCAGCCTCGCAATCGCAGCAAATGTATGGGCGACAATCTGTGAATGGTCCTCCTTCGCAGTCGATGCCACCACCGCCACAGCAGGGAGGTACTCGCACTCCGTCCCAGTCAGCGACGCCAACGTCTGGTGTACCTGGACTCACAGAAGAAGAGAACCGTCAATTGGCTGTGATTCAACAACGCCTCGGAAGCGTAAGCCTCGAGCAGCTCAACCTGAACTCGAAGAAACTCGAAAGCTACGCTGAACAAGTGCGGCGGCAGATCAATGCAATTGTTAACGAGTGCGGGCAGCTCATGCAGATGCGAAACACGACGCAAGACGCAGCGATGCAAAGTCAACTTGATGCGCAAGTGCAGGCGAAGAAGTTGACACTGCAAGACTTGAACCAAAAGTACAAGAAGTGCTCGAGCCAACACCGAATTGTGAAGCATGTGATTCACGCTCGTGTAAATGGTGCTCCAGTTGGCGGCGTGCCTCCCCAAGCGTCCAGCAACCAGCCTCCAGCCCCAGTAGCACCACAGGCTCCAACTTCAAACGGCCACACGCAGTTTCCAGCCAACATGAAACCCCTTTCCATGCCACCTGGACTCCAGTCTGGACCCGTGCCGGCGACACAGCCAAGTTCTCAACAACAGGCCCAGCAGCAACCGCAAATATCGATGCAGCAACCATTGCAACAACCTACCCAGCAGCCTGTCCAGCAGACCGTCCAGCAGCCTGTGCAACAACCTGTGCAGCAACCTGGACAACAGTCGTTTGCAATGCAACTCAAGCACACTCAGTCGCCGGCTGTGCCCACGCAGACTTCGGCAACGACTTCTCGTCCTCCTGGTAGTACGAGCCAAGCTGCGAACGATATTCTGGGGCAAAGCCTGGGTATGACGCTTGGCACTGAGCTGGGTATGGGTTTCGCTGGTAAGCCGCTGGAAATGCCGATGGATTTGCAGTCATCTGCTCCACCCGCACAACCGATTCCAGCGCCAGCCCCAACGCCAGCACAGATTCCAGCGCCAGTGTCAACACCGAAGCCTGCAGCTCCATCAGCATCGTCGACGGAGAGCACAAAGGCCGAGCCAATTCGAAGTGACCCTCCTGTGAACCCGTTGACCATGAACAACTCGAAGTTGAATGCTATGATGATGGAACACAAGCGAATGGACGCTGCGAAGGTGAAGGCCGAGCCAGCGGCGGTCACGGTGAATACAACAGTGGCCGTTGCTCCACCAGTACCAGCTCCGTCACCGACGGTTGTTGTTGGCCCAAGTCCCGCGTCTGGGGATGTGCCAACATCGATGCTGAATGAGTTGACGAACGACCAGCTAAAGGCGCACATCGACTCGCTCGTGATTGGTTACAACTCCACAGTGCAGCCAGTCGCACTGAAGAAGCGTCTGGAAGGTTTACTCAAGGGCATGATGGAACACAAGTTTGGGTGGGTGTTCAGCAGTCCAGTTGATCCCGTGGCGCTTGGTATTCCGAACTACTTTAAGATCATCCGTCGTCCGATGGATTTGGGAACGATCAAGAAGAAGTTGGATGCGGGAGTGTACAAGCACATGGACCAGTTCGCACTCGACGTCCGAACGACATTCAACAACGCGAAGACGTACAACAGCGAGGAGCAGGACGTGTACAACCTAGCTCGCGACATGCTAAACGATTTCAACGCAGAGATGCGCAAGTTTGAGGCGGAAGTGGCGGAAGAAGAGAAGGCGGCTCGTGAAAAGGAGAGCTCGTGCCGACTGTGCGGTGTTGAACGAATGGTGTTCGAGCCTGCGGTGTTGTACTGCAATGGCGAGTGCAATAGTCGGATTCGTCGCAACTGTTATTACTACTGTGCGCCGGACAACAAGTACCACTGCTGCCAGCCGTGCTTCAACAACCTGCCCGAATCCATTCGTGGGAACGAAGGCAAGTCGTACAAGAAGACTGAACTAAGCAAGAAGAAGAACGACGAAGTGCACGAAGAGCCATGGGTGCAGTGTGACACATGCAATCGTTGGGTGCACCAGATTTGCGCGCTCTTCAACGGGAAGATTGACGCCGAGAAGAAGCCACAAGTCGTGAAGAACGAGCCCAACGCGGGCAAGGTGAACCCAGGTCCGCAGTCTCAATCAGGCAGTGCGCACTCGATATCATCGACGCCGGGCAGTGAATTTCTGTGTCCAGAATGCTTGCTGGACCACCGTATCAAGGAGCCGGAGAAGTACACAGTGGGCAAGCACGCTTTCAACGCCAAGGATCTGATGCGAACGAAGCTGTCGGACTTTTTGGAGCGTCGCATCTACAAGGCGTTGCAAGAAGAGCGTGAGGACGAAGCACGTTGGACCAACAAGGACGTGAAGGAGATCGCGACAGCCGAACATCTGACTGTGCGGCTTGTGTCGAACATTGAGAAACAACTCATGGTGCGCGACAAGATGTTCCAGCGCTACAAGGACTCGCATAAGTACACTTCGGAGCACAGGTTCAAGTCCAAGTGTATCTGTATGTTCCAAGAGATCCATGGTGTCTCGGTGCTGCTCTTTGGCATGTACGTACACGAGTTTGACGAACAAGAGGCGGAGTGCAACTCGCGACGCGTGTACATTTCGTACTTGGACTCTGTGAACTACTTCGAGCCCGCGCATCTGCGAACGAAGGTGTACCACGAACTGTTGATCGCGTATCTGGAGTTCGTGCGTCAGCGTGGTTTCCATACCGCGCATCTGTGGGCATGTCCACCTCTGAAGGGCGACGATTATATTCTGTACTGCCACCCAGAAGCGCAGAAGACTCCCAAGTCGGACCGACTGCGGCAGTGGTATGTGGACATGCTCACGAAGGCACAGGAGGAAGGCGTGGCGTTGCATATCTCGAACATCTACGACGAGTACTGGCGGAACGATAACCCAGCGTGCTTGTTGCCGTACTTTGAGGGCGACTATTGGGTGGGTCTGGCCGAAGAGGTGATCGAAAAACTCGAGGCAGAGAAGCCCAAGAAGGCCAAGAAGGGCGGAAACAAGCGAAAATCGTCCACGTCGGAGACCAAGAAGACGAGTAAGAAGTCCAAGGCGAAGAAGTCCAAGCGACGGAAGATGAGTACTGCTGGTGGCGCGAGTGGTGAAGGCGATGAGAACGGAACAGCGTCGGACGCGGAAGGAGACGACGATGGCGACGAAGAAGGTGGAGACACAGCGGACGAAGCCACACTGGTGGTGGAGAAGAAGGAGAAGAAGGACCGCGTGTTCAAGTCTCTTGACGATATCGATCGCACCGTCACGGACCCGCTGCTGAAGAAGATGGGCGAAGTGATTGAGCCGATGAAGGACGACTTCCTGGTGGTCAAGCTCCAGCCGTACTGTCGTCTCTGTAACACGCCGGTGATCAAGGGCACACTGTGGCGAGATCCAACGACAAAGACGGAGATCGGCTTGAACCCGAAGTCGGTGCAGGTGACGGTGTGCGATGGCTGTTACCAGAAGGCCAAGGTGCTTGCGACGAGCAACGCGAAGCTGAACGACCAGCTCCAGAAACTTGTGGCCGAGCCAGTCACGTGGCCAGAGAAATGTGCGGATCCGGACGAGATCAACGACAGCGAGTACTTCGACACTCGTCAAGCCTTCCTGAGTCTGTGTCAGGGCAACCACTACCAGTTCGATGAGCTGCGGCGCGCCAAGCACTCGTCGATGATGGCATTGTACCACCTCGGCAACCCGAACCCGAACGCGTACGTGTATGAGTGCAATTCGTGCACACGCGACATCGTGCAGGGTAACCGCTGGCACTGCCACACGTGTCCCGACTTCGACGTGTGTGACGCTTGTTACGCGAAGGAGAAGCACGAGCACCCGCTGGAGAAGATTCCAACCAGTGGCGTCGCTGGTGCTGGCGGCAAGGGCGGCAAGGTCCACGGCTCGCTCACGGACGAGCAGCGTCGTCTGCGTGAGCAGCGCGCCAAGAACGTGCGGCTCCACATGCAGCTCCTGGTCCACTCGAGCGGCTGCGATGGCTCATGCGGCTCTGCCAACTGCGACAAGATGAAGGAGCTCATGCGTCACGGAGCGCACTGCAAGCTGCGGGCGCTGGGCGGCTGCACGGTGTGTCGGCGTGTGTGGGCATTGCTGCAGCTCCACGCGCGCCAGTGCCGTCAATACGAGTGCAAGGTGCCGCGCTGCCACGACCTCCGCGAGCACGTGCGTAAGCTGCAGCTCCAGCAGCAGCTCATGGACGACCGTCGTCGTGCGGCCGTGACGCAGCAGTATCGCCAGATGCAGAATGGAGGCCAGCCCAACGGCGGCGAAGACGAGCTGGCCATGTAGCCTCGCGTCCGCGCTGGTATATTTACGGTAGGACCCTTAGTAGTAGTAGTAGACGGGAGAAGAGCGAGAGAGAGCGAGTTGGAGATGGCGGGAGCGCCCGCCCAGGCGCGTGGTGTGCGTGTGTCAATATGAATGCAAAAGCCCGCAGTTCGTTTTTTGTGTTTTGTTTTTGTGTGTGTTGCCTTTCTTTTGTTTTCTAAGGAGCTCCTCGCGCTACCGGTCTGTCTGTGTGGAGGCCGAGGGCTCCGGGTTCTCTACGTGTGCGTGGGAAGATGCCGCATGAGCTGGCTGTTCCTCTCGCGGCCTGGACGGCGCCGCTGCAAAGTGGACGTGGACGGTGGTCGACTCTTCCATTTACTTGGCGGCGTTTCGTCGGCTGAGGCGCTTCTGCCGTCTTCTGAAGTGCGAGCATGGGCGCTTGCCGTGGTTGGCCTTCTTCGGGCGGCGCGCGTTGCGGTTCATGCACTCCATGATGATCGAGTTGGACGACAGCGGCTCCTCAATCACACGCAGGTTCGCGAACGCGTCCGTCACGCTCGTGAGGTGGAACGCTGGGCGGCGCACTGTGGGCAATCAACGCAAGCGCAGACAACAGAGAGGCGAGTGAGTGGGCTGCAGACAAATGGGCAGACACGAGCACACGGAGCTCTCGGTTTCTAGAGCTCCTGCAGCGCCTAGAGAGGCATGAGAAGGCGAAAATGACACGCACCAGTGGCGGCCGAGATGGCAGAGGCGTTGACGGCAGTCCATGGCGCGAACGCGGCGCGCGCAGCGGTCGGGAGCACGCGGCTGAGCATGGCGATTCCTGGAGAGCTGGCCCTGCGGACGGATATGCGCGGACGGATGCCGATGGTTGATGGTGGTCGGCTGGTGTGGTGGTCCATAAAACCTCATCGGAGTAAAACCCCATACTGAGCAGGTACAAGTCGAGGTTTAAGGACGCGATGAGGTTCATCCTTCGCGCAACATCCACCGCACAGACAGATATGTGAAAGCCGATCCAAATGCTTCCTATTGGATGAAAATACGGAGAAGAAACCTGATTGGCTATAATAGTGATTCTCAACCCATCGACAAAAAGAGCTCCTCGTGGAATTGCGGGGAAGCGCAATGAAGCGAATGCTGTCGACCGCCATGGCGGCATCGCGCGTGTGCTTCCTGACCGACGTCGAGGGCAACTGGCAGTATGTGCGCAACGCCGTACGCCAGTCTACGTGTCTTCGCTTCCGCGACGCGCGAGAGCGAGAGCTGGAGCTGAAGGACGACGCGCTGCTCGTGTTCGGCGGAGACGGAGGCGACAAGGGCGACGACACGCTCCAGTACGAGGCGATTGGCGCGTTCTCAGGGGCGCTAGAAGGGTACTGATGATGCTGACGCGTGGATGTGGCTGGCAGTTGCTACAGGGAGCTGGTGCGGCTGAAGAAGCAGCATCCGGACCGCGTCGTGCTGCTTGTGGGCAACCGCGACGTCAACAAGATGCGCTTCACGTCCGAGCTGCACGATGCCCAGCTGGACCTCAAGACAATGGCGCCACGTACGTTGTGAACACAAGGAGACCCATGCTGTTCTGCTCACGGCTCATGTGTGTGCGTGTGCTTTTTTGGCTGCAGAGATCCGCGAGGGGCCTCGGTGGGTCCCGGAGGAGCGACGCATGACGATCCCAAAGTTCCTGGCCAAGAAGGCGGTCGAGGCTGCGGAGGCGAGCGAAGAACAGGGCATGTGTGTGGTTCCTGAGGCTGACTGGCAGTCTCCGTCTCTCGATGCGTTCAACACAAAGGTCAATCGCCTCCACTGGATGCTGTCGTTCACGATGGGCTCGCACGGGGACTTTGAACAACGTCGGCGCGAGCTGGGTGAAGCCAGCGACGTCGTGAGTGACGAGGATGTCGTTCACTCGTTTGCGAGCAGTGTGGAAGAAGGTGGTGTGCTGCGTGAGTTCCTGCAGCTCGGTAGCCTTGCGTTCATCTCCCACAAGACGCTCTTCATCCACGGTGGCATCATCAGCCCCGCGGGTAGTGTTACAGAGGACGAGATTCTCGCGACCAACACACTTGGACGAGTGCCGCAGGACCCAAAAATCTACGAAAACGTTCACGAGTGGGTCGACAAGCTCAACGAGTGGTATCGAGGCCAAGTGCAGGAGTGGATTGACCAGCCCACGTGGTCCACTGATGGCCAGTGGACTCGTGGCGGCACCGAGCTGCTGGAGTACGTGCTCTACTCGTACAAACACAGCGTGGTCATGGGACGCCACCTGAACAAGGCAGGAATGCCAGTGGCTTTACCGAAGCGCATCGCCAAGTCGCTGCAAGACAACGGCATCACGCGAATCGTCGTGGGCCATACACCGCATGGGACGTGCCCAACCGTGATCAAGCAGCCTGAAGTCCTCGACCGCGACGACACGTCGCTCTTCCAGGAAGTCATCATGTGCGATACGAGCTACAGTGATATGACGTCGCCTGACAACAGAGGTATTGCAGCCTCGGAGCTTGTGATCCACGCCGATGGTCACGCGGATATCCAAGGAGTTCTGGAGAACGGCCGGCCAATCGCCTTCCCGACCAACGCCAGCTACATTGGTCGGCTCTTACGCGACGGCATGCGTGTGAAGGCTAAGCTGGCCGACGCGGACGACCAGTTTTTGGTGTTCAAGGTCGAGAACGGGTTCACGTACACGTACGAGTACCGCACCATCGACGAGCTCCTTGAAATCGGCTTTGTAGATGAAGAACAGGATGTCTCGGGACAAGAATAGAACTATACGCAACGCGCCTTTGATCGTGGTGAAGTGGTCATTGCAGTGCAGAGATTGACTTGCAAAGCCTGTGAGAAGATGACGCTTGACACGCTGACACGAGCCCACGCGGAGCAGAAGCACGCGCAGCTCAAGGGCTCTTTGGCCCAGTCGCGGGCCGAGTTCCGCGAGCGATTCAAGCAGGAGACGGAACTCTTTCGATCGCTGCCTTTAGCCCACGGCTCGATCCCGTTGAGTCCGATAGCTCATCCATCCCGTTCGTCCAGCCATACAACCACGACAGCCAACATCACTCCACAGATACAGACCCTGCAGGGTGAAGACTTGGTCCGGACCGAGCGACTGAGTCAATGCTGCAAGCGTGTGCGTGTATGGCGACGTCAAACGACAAACCCGCTGATTCCCTACAAGCAGCAGCAACTCACAAAGATCCACGGGAACGGCGCAAGCGGTGGCGGGCCGGGAAAGGGTGGCTCGACCTCGGCGACCGACCACCGCATGCACCTCTCGCTGCTCATGACGGTGATAGTCGACATATACGAGCAGAAAATGGCTGTGGAGGTTGGCTCTTCGTCTGTGCTGCTGCCCACGAACGGTGGACTCACCGAGTCGTTTCCAGAGTTTGTGGTGAAGTACATTTCTGCGCGTGCGTCGTCTCGGCGGTCGGCGTTGGACCAGCTCAACGGCACCATCTCCATTCTCCTCCAGCCTTCGAACCACGCTCGTGTGCGGGCCTTCGCGTCACTCTGTGGCATGGATGATAAGTACAATCCACCGGAAAAGATGCGAGCGTTCCTGCATATGATCGAAAGCGTGCACAGACTGAAGGCTGCGGCTGTGAGCAACACACCCGCGAGTTTCAAGCCGGATGACGCCGGCTCACTGGCCGAAGTCGTATTCTACAACCTTGGCGTGCCTTTGACGGTCGCACAGGCAGTCATCACAGAGCTGTTCGATGAAGAGTACTACTGGAACTTTCGTTTCTGGCACTCACACTTCCGCGAGCTCAAGGTCGAGTACGCGTGGCCACGCGGAGCCAAAGCTGAGTTGGAGGAGAAAGTTCTTAACATGACGACTGTCACCCGCAACGCCTCCCTAAACGCCGCTAAGAAGATCGACTGTGACGGCTTCCTTGAGCTGCTTCTGGATACGTGGACACAACGAGCCAAGCTTCTGGCAGATATGCTGGAGGCTGCGACAGACGAAGAAGAGCGGAAGAGTGTGGCCACACTCGCTAGCAAGCAGGCCGCTCAGGACGCTCGCGGTCACATCGCCCCACTGACCGAGGCGGAGATCCAGCTCTTTGACGAGCTCGTGGAGGAATTCTGGAATGCAGAGGTGCCGTGGTCGACGAACTCCAAGATCCAGCGACGAGTGAGTGCGACGTCACGAGGCGAGCGGTCCATGGGCGAGGTGGCGTTGCTGTATCGCAAGTACGTCTCCGAGCTGGACGAGTCCAAGAAAGTGTGGCTTTGGCAACAGTGGCCCTGGGACGTTGACTGGGAATGGGGCTTGCTGGTCGTGCGAGACCAGGACAATGAGACCGCCAGCCCCTCTGCTGCGGAGTGACGACTTCAACCATATACAACCTGGTTTTCAAATGGTTACCACTGGTTTCACCTTGTTTTGATATTCAACTCCATGAAAAATGGATGATTGGCTAAAATTGGTTGGTGGACACCAACCGACGTGAGCTCTTGATTGCCAGCAGCTCCTCTCGCCCTCCGCAAGTCCGAGCTCGCATCTCACACACAATTCAAGACCAAGTGCTTCTGCCGTAGCACTCGTGTCGTGTTCCTGCCTTTCAAGACCCTCAAGCAGCTCAAGATGTCTGGACGAGGTGGTTTCGGTGCCCGTGGCGGTGGTCGCGGTGGTGGCCGCGGCGGCGGCCGTGGTGGAGGCCGTGGCGGCTTCGGCGGTCGCGGTGGAGCTCCAGGTGGCCGCGGAGGCTTCGGCGGCCGTGGCGGTGGCCGTGGTGGTGACCGTGGCGGTCGCGGCGGTGCTCGTGGAGGCCGTGGTGGCCGTGGAGGCCGCGGTGGCGCCCCAGGCGGCATGAAGGGTGGCGCCAAGGTCATTGTCGAGCCGCACCGTCACGCCGGTGTGTTCATCGCCCGTGGCAAAGAAGACGCCCTCGTCACGCTCAACTCGACGCCAGGCAAGTCGGTCTACGGCGAGAAGCGTATCTCTGTCGACGTGCCATCGGCCTCGGGCGAAGGCTCGGAGAAGGTCGAGTACCGTGTGTGGAACCCGTTCCGCTCCAAGATCGCTGCTGCTATCCTCGGTGGTGTCGACAACATTTGGATGGGCCCAGGCTCCAAGGTCCTCTACCTTGGTGGTGCCTCGGGCACGACCGTCTCGCACGTCTCGGACATCGTCGGCCCAACCGGTGCGGTGTACGCCGTGGAGTTCTCGCACCGCTCGGGTCGCGACCTCATCAACGTGGCCAAGTCGCGTACCAACGTCATCCCGATCATCGAAGACGCGCGTCATCCGCTCAAGTACCGCATGCTCGTGCCCATGGTGGACACTGTGTTTGCCGACGTGGCGCAGCCTGACCAGGCGCGTATCGTCGCTTTGAACGCTAGTTACTTCTTGAAGAACGGCGGTCACTTCGTCATTTCTATCAAGGCGAGTTGTATCGATTCTACTGCACCTGCTGAGGCGGTCTTCGCCCGTGAAGTGAAAAAGTTGCAGCAAGAACAATTCAAACCGAGCGAGCAACTCACCTTGGAGCCGTACGAACGTGACCACGCCGTGGTTGTCGGATCCTACCGTGCGCCAAAGAAGGACAAGAAGTAGAGGCGCTACCCATGCCTCCTCGCTTGTCTCTTCGTAGGACGCCTACGTCGCTGGGTCCATCCATGGAAGTGGATGGCCACCCAAGCACGCACGGATATTCATAGGCTGTAGGAGCGGCGTCTGTGCATGTTTGGGGCCTGCCCTCTTGTGTGAGTGTGTGGATGGATGACTCAGCATGTGTGGTAATTTATGCTAACCCTCCATTAACCCCCAAGACACCGCTGTACTTTCTCGTAGGACTCTCCGACGAGGGGATCCAAGGCAGCAAGATCCGCGTCCTGTCAGCTCACGAGGGGATCTCTATGATGAGAAGCACTGCGTCGGGCGGTCTGAACAAACCCGCGCGGCGCGGAGCAGTAGGCACCGGTGTCCCGCCGAAAGGTTGGCCCGGGAACGCCGCTGCTTGGTCGCGCGGTCCGTGACTGATAGACGTTTTTTCGGAGCTCTCTTCGGAGTGACTCTGCCTGAGAGATCCCTTCCAAGCTCGTGTTCCTCCCATCGGCCTGGTGGAAGGCAGGGTGTCGAGCTGGCTGCCTCCTGACAGAGGAGAGTCCGTCTCGTTCTCCTTTCCAACCCAACAATGACCACCATCTAGTGTAGTTCGAAGTGAAGCAAAATATAGCTGAAGCACAACTCTCAGTTCAATCCCTCGTCTGTCTAATTCGAGATGCCTCACCCTCAGCTCTGCTGCCTCACTTCCACTGCTTCTCATCGTCGGACCCCGTCACCATGCACCGAGTGAGGTAAGTAAGGCTCAATGGATGTAACCTAGCGGTCAATGCTAGCGGACTGGGCTCTGCTGACTCGCATCTTCCTATACAGCGACCACTTGTCCGATCGCCATCCGTACCTGGATGCACCGTTCAACGAGTCCTACGACTCCAACGAGGTGCGCATTCTTCTTCTCACCTGCAATATCCGATCGGTAAGCGGAGCCTTTGACTCGTGTAGGTCCACCGAGCGTTCGGCCACCGCGTTATCTCCAAGTATGCCGAGCTTCTTGTCGTCGACGACTTGCCGCATGAGGACCGTGCGCGGGCACTGGAGGAGCTGCGTGAGTTGCTGAGTAACCAGGAGACCAAGTACCAAGCCGTGAATCACGAGATCATGTTCGCATGTGCTGATCTAACGGACTCGCCATCTCTTGACGTCCGCGTCAACGCCGCGCACACCATCGCGTCGCTCGTGTTGTACAACAACGCAAGTAACGCATTGTGCCAGGATTTTGGAAAGGTGGACAATGGGCACTCAAATTGTTTTGTCTACGTGTAGGATCCAACGGGAAGTGACGATCTAAGCACAGAAGCCATGCTTCGATCTGCCACGACATTACTCGGCGACGGAGAGACGGCGGCAGTGCTGGCCGGATGCACCATCTTCCAGAACCTCACACTGTCCAACGAAGGCTGCCTTCTACTGGCTGCACGCGTTGAAATCGTCAGCAAGATCACGAGCATGATAAACTCGCAGCCCCTGAAAACGCTGTCTGAGCCTGTCGTCAGTGCCGTCTTCGCGATCTTGGCTAACCTTACGCGCGTGTTTGAAGGCGCGCAGGTTTGCGCTGACTGTGCGATCACGTCGCCTGTGCTGGGCGTGCTGAAGAAGTGCGTGATCTACGACGCGAAGACCGTTCACAACGCAGCGCTCATCGTTCTGAACGCGGCGACTCACGACCAGGGCAAGCGCATCGCTATCCACCAGGGTGGCGTCGAAATCTGCCTCAAAGTGCTTTCAAAAGTGCTGTCAATCACGGCTCCTGATACGTTCCAACACTGTGGTGAGAAGCTTCATATCGAGCTCACGCGGTGCCTCGTCGGTGCAATCATGGCGCTGTCCACCGTCGAAGACGCCAAACCGCGGATCATCGAGTTTGGAGTCGAGCCGCTGGCCAAGTGTCTCCACCACGACAACCTCGCCATCAAAAAGAACGCCATCATCACCATCAATTCGATCTGTGAAGCTCCCAAGGGAACCTCTACGTTTGTGAACAAGCTGCTTTCTGAAAAGGACCTGCTTGTCGAAGTGCTCGGAGTCAAGTGCATCCCAGCGTTGCTGCGCTACCTCCGAGCAGACACAGACGACGATGACTCCAAGCTTGACGCTCTTAGGGTGCTCCAAGACCTCGTACGAGACAGCGAGGGATCCGCCCATGAAGTCATGCAGACGCTGCATCTCACTGATGCGCTCGTAGAGATCGCGTTAGCGACCAACAGACAGCTACGCGACAGCTCGGTCTCT